>APFE030550173.1:1032-49808 GCA_000404065.3 Pinus taeda | reverse complement strand
TTGGAGCATGAGTTTTTTGTCTTTATTCTTTTGACTATTGTATATCATTATGCATTTCATGGAATATCAATCTCTTTCTCCGAAGGAAAAAGTTATGGAACATAGAGTCCCTGTGCATTGTTTTTAATAATAATTTCATTGTTGTCACTGTCAAAAAGAGTCCAAGTCAGTCCCTAGACTGCGAATAACATATATTTAATTTTGTATCATATTCTTTGTAATGGTGTAACTTTGTGGTGATATTTCTTTGAAAAATATATGCAAGGTTGAAAGTAGCTGCACCAAGAGAAGTATTCATATTCGATTTTATTTAGGAATATTGTATGAATTTGATATTTATTTTTAATGGGGTTTAAAAAAAAATCTGTAAAATTTTTATTATTATTAATTTTTTAATTAATTAATTAATTAATTAATTAATTTTTATTAAGATTTTAATAAATTTTTATTTGAAAAAATAGAGGAATGAAATGTAGGTTAGTAGCTAGATTTTCGTAACCATGCACAATAATACAGTAAGTGAAAGTTAAGTTTTGAAATAGGTAGTGGTAGAGGTTCATGAACCTCATGACAACAACAAGGGTGTAAGTCATTGAGCCTAGCAATTGTTTGAGGGTTGGTACACGAAATCATGGTTTGATTTCATTAGATTTATAAGATGAATTGGGAGAGAGAGTTTCCCAGGGAAAATTTTAAGGATGAAAGTTTATTTTAAAGTTTAGAAACTTTGGTGAATCTTAATAGTCCCTAATATGCAAATTGTAAAAATTTGGTGATATTTTTGTAGAAATATTTAGATTTCCAATGATTTTATATTAGTTGATATAGTATTTTGACGATTTTTAAAGTAAAATAATGATGTACTATAAAATTTGGATGAATCATTTAAGAAAAAAAATAGAAATGGGTGAATCATTTTTTTGGAAAAAGCATGGAAAATTAGCTTGCCTACGAATTTGATGAGAGGAGGAATGTAGAAACAAGTTTGAATCTTGCAGAGATAATGAGAAGCCTAAAGGTATGACTTCATAACACAAGGAAGACAAGGAAAGATTCATCAGGAAATAGGAAAGGCAAGTAGAATTGGATGTCATGCTAATTCAAATCTTATCCAAAATTTAAAAGCATTTGCAACAAGGACCAATTGTTATAGATGTTGAGAGAATCCCCTTAACCATAGTGTATATCCCATCAAAGATTTGAAAATATGGACCATCTACTATAAATGCTAGGAAGATTGCTTCTAAAAGAAGGCACAAATGTAAGAGGTCGGGTACATCCAACGATAAATCATTAACAGATTCCTGCAGTGAAAGGATAGCTAGTTTAGATGAGTTGTCAAGTAATGATTCCAAGTCCACTTCATGTAAGAAAAATAAGAAGAAATCCTCTAGGAATATGGTGCATGGGGAATTTAAGCAAGTAAAACCACACACATTTCATGGTGAAATATAAAAGAGTGAAGAAGTAGAGGAATTTCTATTGGGACTGAATAAGTACTTTAGAGTACACAACTACTCGGTGAACATGAGATACCAAGGCTGTGTCCTAAGTGAAATATTAACTTTTCAATAGAACTCATGCTAGGAGTAATTCCTATGTCATGGATGCCTTATAGAATTAGGATCCCTGAGTCATTGGAGTTGAAGTTATAGGTGAAGGAAATGTTGGACCATGGATACACTAATCCAAGTGTGTCTCTAATGGGCTTCAAAATTGCAACAGGACTGATGCCTTTATGTAACTATCAACTTAAATAATCAACCCGGGGTTCATACAAAATTAAGAAGTGTTGTGCACTACATTTGCAACCGACACTATATTTTCCCTATTTTGCAGCTACATATGTCAATGATCCTAGCTAATGAAGGGGTAAATGACACCCTAGGTCTTACTCTGATGGTTGAGGTAAAGGGAAATCTCATTAACAATTCTTAGTTACTACTAGAAATCTATATAACCCAACTGTAAGGAGATATAATCAATGCTTAAAACAAACTCTACTTAACCAATTATAGCAAACTCAACTTGAAAAATGTGAAAATGTTTTAGACAAAAGGGAATTGTTATCAACCTAACCAAATTGCAGAAAATGGAATTCAAAATGCAAGGAAATCATATACACTCATAACAAGAATTAAGAGACTACATAAATCTTAATGTCGTTGATGGTGATGTAGACAAAGTATGAATTATTATCGAGAAATAAGCTAAAAACATAGTTTTTCACTATTCTACAAGAACAATTGCATAACTATAGGAAATTTTGCATTGCTACAATAAACTTGCCTAGTTGGTTGAAGGAAGATGTAAACATAGATGGAATTCATTTCTATGCATGAAAACTACTTGACTAACCTAAGACAAGTCATAACAATCAAATTTGTGCTCAAGAAAGTAGTTGCATCATGGAATTTATCTTTCCATAGGAAAGTAAATAAATGCAAATCTAGAAATTTTGTAACAACAATTTATAAGCAAATGAAAAATAGTAAAGAGGGATAAGAAAATAAACTACCTGAGGTTTTTTTGAGTTTTTTGGGCGGGCCTTCCCAAATATACTCAAGAAAGTAAGTGAATCACATGTACTCAAGTAAACATAAAGTCTTCTTTATTAACATGACAAAATTGAATATGTGCTCCAAAGGTATGAATGTCTTGAAATTGAAATAATCTTATACAACAAAAATGAACTAACTAGCTATGAAATTCAAGTACTCATTTTATACATGAAATAGGCAACAACCCCCTTTGATAAGTTGGGTTTATTCCCTCCAAAATCCTTTTAATTAAGGGGAATTTGTCTTCTGGAGTTAATCGTGTTGGGTAGATAAGATCTTCACTTTGTAAGATATCCCCTAGGTAAATTTGAGTAGCTTTAGTTGGAATCCTAGCTATCATGAGAGAAATATCCCTATTTTCTTCTAAGGTTGTGGGTAAAAGGTCCATCAAAATATATTTCTATATCCAATGCATTATTTTACCAACAACAACAAAATCATAAGCATGACCATACTAATTGAGTAGTTTACTTGACATTATAATTTAACATGTAAAATATCACAGTGCACATTAAACAAGGTTAAAAATATATATGTTTAGGAAAATTTGGCACTATATATGGGCCCACAAAGTACTCATTCCAAGGGATTTTCATACCCCCCCACTTAGAAGTTTTTATATCCTTGGGAAATTGTACCTTCTAGAGTTGTTGTTCCCTTCGTTATTGTTTTGAATCATGTTTTTATTTGCATTATTTCCAAGTGTCCTAAGTCGTGTATCTAGTGAAGTCTCCATGATGGTAGAAACTCATTGCTTCTGCAATTCCTATCCATTATTTCTTTTCCTTCTTTTTAATAAAATATGATTTTTACCTAAGCAAGAAGGGTGGGTTGAACTTTAGTTCAACCCATATTGTACCCATAGTCTGTACTAATTTATTATATAGTGTTTTCCTTCCTATAGTGGCTTGTAGATTAACAGGGGAATGAGGTTTTTTAATTTTAAGGTGTATGGGAAATAATATTTCCATCTTCTTTGGCAAGATATGATGGCCTCATCCCCAAATAGTTTGAGTGTACCCTCTAGATGTGGAACAACCTCTTCTTATCTACTTCTCCAAACAGGAGCCACTACTTGATCAAAAGAGAAAATATCATGGGTTGCCAATATTATCTTTGGTTTGGAGGGTTTATAGGGATCTAGATAGTTCTTCTTCCATGTACTTTTTCATTTCCTTAGTCCTTAATTCTCAATTCCTTAGCCATGAATTTAAGGCCTTCAATTGCACATATCCTATGTAAGGGTTGGGGTCCCAAGTGTGTGGATGAGAAAGGATAAAGTTATGAAGGTAAAATTCACATAACCTTTCCTATTCTCTTAGTTCTTTGAGTACCTTGAGGAGGTCCCATCCAAAGGACCCCAAGAAACCTCATGTAGTTCATTTTCTTAGCCCTCTTTTCTATTTTGTCATTTGCTTATAAATTCTTGTTACAAAATTTCCAAATTTACATTTGTTTACTTTCATATAGAAAGATAAATTTCATGATACAATTGATTTAATGAGCACATATCTAATTGGTATGACTTATCCTAGGTTAGTCATGCAATTTTCATGTCCAAAAAGGAATTCATCCCTGTAAAAAACTTCCTTGAACCAATTGGGCATGTTTCCTCTAGAAAATTGGAGTTTCATATAAGTCTATAACTATTTCTATAGAATGATTCAAAACTCATTTTTCTTAGCATATTTCTCAACAAAAATGCATATTTCCTCTACAACATCACTAATGACATCAAGAAATGTTGATCAACCAAAGGGAAATTAGGATTTAACTAGTCTTGACTCTTCATTTAATTATTGTTATGAGTGTACATGTTTTCCTTACATTTTGAATTTTGTTTTCAACAATTTGGCTAGGTTAGTAACACTTCCTTTCTACCCACAATAGTTTCAAGCTCTTTAAGCTGAGTTAACTTTGGTAAAGTAGAGTTTTAAGTATTGGTTGGATTTCCTTGCAATTGGATTAAATAGATTTCCAAAAGCAACCATGCATTTTTAATGAGATTTCCCTTTACCTAAACCATCTAAGGAATACCTATGGTTTCATTTACCCTTTCATTAGTTAGGATAATTGACATAGGTAGTTGTACAATTAGGAAAATAGAGTGTGGCTTGCACATGTAGTGCACAACACTTCTAAAGTTTTTACAAATCCCATGTTGATAACTAAATTTGGAAACTATAGGAGGGAAACATTTTTGTTGCAATTTTGAAGCCTATCAAAGACACACTTGGCCTAATGCGTTCTTTGTACAACATTTCCTTAATATATAGCTTCAACCCCACCAACGCAAGGGTACTTTTATAAGGAAATTGAAACATAATAACTACTCCCAACATGAGCTCTATTGAGGAGTCAATATCTCGCTTAGGAGGTAAACTTGGTATGTCATGGTCCTTAAGTAGTTGTGTACTTGAAACTATTTCTTCAATACCAATAACCATGCCCCTGATTCTTCACCCTTCTTGATTTTACCATCAAATGTGAGTTGCTTTTCTTTCTTAATTTCCTCATGTAGCATATTCTTGTAGGATTTCTTTTGCTTGTTCTTATGTGAAGTAGACTTGGAATAATTACTTGACAATTCATTTGAACTAGTTATCCTTTTACTATACACATTATTTGATGCTTTTGAATCTATGATGGGATCTACACCTTCCTAAAGGGGTTTCACTTAACATTACCAATAATTGGTTCATGTTGCAAATGATTCTAAATTTTGAATAGGTTTCGTAGAAGCACAACATTCTACTCTATTTTCCTTTACTATTCCATGATGAATATTCCATTGTCTCCCTTGTAGCTCAAAAACCATACCTTTAGGATTCTCATCATCTCTGGTAGGTCTAGATTTATTTTTGTATTCATCCTCTCATCACATTGCTCATTTTTTATGTGTGAAGTTTCTTCGACGAGTCATCTAACCATCTTGTTTTTGTTGTAGCTTTTCTTGTACTCTAACACTTACATGTATCTTCTCTTAAGTGTTGTGACAAGAAATTCAACTATTAGTGATAAGTCAACATCATAATATATTAACATTTTAATCCCTTAAGCTGACTTTTTCTGATAGAACATTGTTGTTGAAACTATACTCTAATGCCACCTGTAACAAACCTAACCCCTAAGACGCCTTCGAAGGATATGGCATAAAAATTCCTTTACCATATTTTATGCTTGATTCATGATTTTTGTCTTGAGTTAATTCTCATTAGTGGATGTAATTGTTTGGTTTCCATTACATTTAGTAATCTTAACTTCATCCCTACAAATTTCTTAATAGTTATAATATATCATTTGAATTTCGTTGCACTAACATAACTATTGTGGATCGAGTATGTGAGGCATAGAAGAATATCGTGATGCGAGGTGTCACTTCCAAGTAATATTTAGGGCAAAAAGAAAATATTAAGTGATGACTACCTTTATTACATGTCGGATGATATTTACTCTTATTGTTCAAAAAATGTGATTTTCTTCCATCAAGGGTCCAATATCATGCTAGGATGGGCATTCTCCAACAATACATGGCAAGCATTGTGCCAAAGAAGTTTCCTCCAACAATACAAACCCTATATCATGCCAAAAGAGTTTTCTTTAGCAATACATGCCATGTATCATGCCAAAACAAACATTGTATTATGTCAAAAGAGTAATATTGAATGATACAAGCCATGCATCACAACAAAAGGATTTTCTTCAATGGTAGATGAGAGAAAGCTCCTTTATTATTTTATTATTGAAAAAAGGGGCTTCGTCAATGACATATCGTGACCAAAAATGCATTCCTAGATGATATGAGATGATAAAATTTCATCACAATCATATTCACATTTCAGGGTGACATGAGGTCAAATTCATCCTATATTGTTGTCCAAAATTATGTTCCAAGGGATAGGAGTACACTCCCATTTGGCATTGATTAGGCTTAAATTCCTTTCCATGAAGGGGCTCATTTACACCCGTATTGGGCTGCAAACACTCATAGAGGAGTGAGGACATGGTCACAGGTATGGTATTGAGGGTATGGGCCATGATTCGACTCCTTTAATCCCACTAGTGGGAGCCCTAAATACCCAATTGCCTCCATTTTTACAAAAGGCCAAATTTAGGGATGAAATCTAGAACTCAAGTTTATTACCACACCAAGTTTAACTGCCACATTTGTGTCTAGATAGACAAATGGGTTTTAGAGCTTCCCTTGAAGCCTTCATGAAATCCTCCTTCTCTTGGGAGAATCTTTAATCTAATACCTGAGGTGGAGGTCTAGTGAGTTATAGAAATAAGGTCCCTCCTCAAGTACTCTTTATTTGTCATCTATGCATGAAAATATAACAATGGAAAAACCTTTGGAACCTAGTTTGAGATGTTTTTTCCTTTTGGCTTCCATCGAGTCTTCACCCACCCCATCATGCTTTTTCTAAGGGTTAGGCGACTGTATGATTTCCTATTACTACATGGTCCTTTATACACTGAATGTAATTGCTAATATTAGGAGAGGTGAACTCATATCTATGGTTTTCTCTTATTTTTACTTGGAACATAATTTTCACTGTATGTAGACTTGTTCCTTTTTAAATCCCACTTGTCAGGGGTGATGTCTTTTGAAGAAATTATTGCTCTTCTCTACTCTGTCCCCACACCCCGCCCGACACTTTTTTCATCCTATAAATCTAATGAGGTCCAACTTATTTTTCCTGCAACTACCCCTCAAACAATTTGTTGACCTTTATGGTCTATGCCCTTCTTATTGCCATGGGGCCATGGGCCTCTGCCACCACTTATTCCAAAACTTGACTTATGAACTACTCTGTTACTTTACACCATTACCAAAACCTAATTACTAACTTATTTCACATTAATCCTTTATTTTATTTTTTTATAAAAATTCATCAAATCAATAATATACAAATAAATAAAATTACATAAAACATTAATATATTACAATCTCTACTTGAAATGTTAAAATAAAATAAAATATTTTGAAATTCAAATATAATTAATGTAAATTCACCAACAAACTCATTACAATATATTCTTAGTTTTGGTAGAGAGGAGTAATAAAAATCGAATATGAATACCATCCACTTTTAATATTATATTTCTTTTAAAAATAATATCATGACAAAGTTATACATTTTATAAAGTATTCGAGTACAAAATTAAATATATGTTATTCGCAGTTTACGGACTGAATTTGTCTTCTTTCGAAATTGGACTCCTTTTGATAGCGACAAAAATGAAATTATTATAAACCTATGCACACTATGCACACGGACTCTTCGTTGCATCACACCTTTTTCCAAGGGAAAGAGATTGATATTCCATGAAATGTATAATTCTATGGTTTAATAGTCGAATCAATTAGTCAAAAGCGTATAAAGAAAAATGGGAGAACTCAACGAATAAATTAGTCTAGAGATTTCCAAGAATAATCATGTACTTCCAACACTAATGTTGAGAGGAGTTAGTGTTGAGAGGAGGTAGCATAATTTAGGCAGTTGTCTATAATGAGACTTTTTGGAAGTTTTTCTGGTGGGTTTTTCCGGTCAAAATCCGGCAACAATTTATTGGAATCGCAAGTTTGATAGCTAGTTTCAGCACAATCAAAGTGCCCCAGGGGTTTTTCAGGGTGCTGAATCCAAATATGCAGTTAAAAAACCATTTTAACTGCAGCAAATCAAGAGTTAAGCTCAATTTCCTCCGCCGGATTCCGTCACCGGAATCTCCAAAAAGTCGCATTATAGACAACTCCATAATTTAGTGTAACATGTGGGATGTGTTGCCTTTCTAGATTCATATTGTGGCTATGGATTTACTTAAGAATCTTTTGTTTATCATTTTACCATATTTACCTTTTTTAACTCTGACATTCCCTCCCTGTTTCATACTCTAATATGCAACCATTGGCTTTTGCTTTCCCTAGGTTATTGGGGTCGACCTCCCACTCATTATACAAGTGTTGTGTTTCCTAACATGGAGGTTGCTCAATTCTTCCACTGCATTGTTTCTCTTATAACTTGCAGAAAGTTGAAATTATTGGATGAAGTCAAAACCAAGAGGGGTTATGTCCCCAATAAGGATCTCTAAGCAAGAAAAATAGAAATTTATTCTGAATACAAGAATAAGTCAAACTCATGCAAAAAAAAAATGACAAGACATTAGAAATGTATTAGCATATCAAGTTGTTCATAATGCATGCGTTTATTGGTTAGGAAGTAGAACAATGTAAACTCTAGGCATGTCTAGACAAGTTGGAAAAGAAAGGATGAGCGCCCATCACTCTTTGCAAATGGTTGACTAAGAAACATGGTAAGATATTTGCTTCATAATCTATTGCTGGCTTTAGAGACCACCCTATTGACATCTCAACTAATGCTCCTCTGGACTCTGCTCATTTAAATGTATAATCTTAGGTTTTGATGCATGTTCTGCAAAGTTTATTCTCTTTTTCAATACTTGTTATTATGGGTTTGCTAGCATTTGGAGTTCAAGATGTTTTCTTTCCATTTTGGCAAAACCTGACCATAAAAAAACTATGTATATGTCAGTCAGTCACTTCTTAGTTTTCTCCACTTGGTTTCCCTAATAGTAGGATTCCAGGACTTCAACTGGTATTTTTTACCATACCTCTGCTCAAGCTAGGCCTTTTAGACAAGTTTAATTGGGCTCTTGGAAGAAAAGTAGTGTAACACCCCCCTGTTCTACCCTGTTATTTTGTAATGACAATTGCGACTATAACACCAACGTGGAAAACCATGATTAGCCAAACATTTGATTAAATATATGAAAAATATTAATTAAAACAACTGAAGGAAGGATAGCCTTATGTATCCTTGGTCTAAGGGTAACTTGCTTTCTTGCTCATTTGAAAAGCCATGAACCATACCCAACTGAATTAATGTCGCAGTTTCTTGCAACATAGAGAATACATTGTCTAATAATTTTAATATGATGTTATTGAAGCTGAACTAAGTTGGAAAATCTAATGACATGCATTAAAATATTGGACTATGGTAGTGGAAAGGCAAGTGGTGGCATTTCTCACCCTTTCCCCCTCGTAGATCGAAGAGACAACCCTGAAAATCCAAGTTGGCATTCTCTCAGAACACATTAGAACACAAAGAAATTATCTATATGTATGCATCATAAAAGAGAGACATGGCTCTTTCTCTCTTTGGGATTTTTGTGTTGGAGCTTGGTTTAGATGCTCGATTATAATTTTTCCACTCATTAATTCACTATTAAAAAACTCTCAGTGCAGTGTGAGAATTGGTATCTCCTGGAACACTGAAGATTTCGAGGCCAGTTGGAGACTATATGAACTTCTGGAGCATACTGAGCACTTAGTGCTTTCCATTTTGCTGATAAACCACCAAACTACTAGGTGCCTATTTTTTGTTGTTAAACCACTGATTGCTTTCCTCTTGGTTGTTAAACCAATTAATGCTCACAATTTGGTTGTTGAACCACTTAATTCCCATAATTAGGTTGCTAAACCACTAAGTTCTTGTCGAACAATTAAACACACTACTGGTGCTTGTTGTTGGTTTTGAAACCACTTAGTGCTTGCCAATTTTCTATTAAACCACCTAACTACTGGGTTCTTGCTGTTCACTATGAAACCACTTAGTGCTTTCCAATTTGTTTTAAAACCACCTACATAGTGCATTCAATCCTCATAAATTAAGCAACATTTACTTAAATTTGATTGAATCGTTGTGTTTTGAGCTCAGAGAGTAAGTGATTCACTCCAGTGCTTATTGTCAGTAGTTGACAAAGCATCTGGGAAGTAGAATCCATCTCCTAAGTGCTTGACCAATCCATTTGTGTGAATTTCCCAATGAAAGCATCCCCTTAGCTTCTAGATCTAGCTTAGGGGTGGTCAGCTACAAGAAATATTACATTGTAGTTGGCCTATGGTTGGGTGGAGAATGGAAGTCCCTCCATCTTCCAACTATTTTAACATACTTAGGTAAGTATAATGGTTTATGCATAGTTGGATTGTGTATTATGACAATGTTTGTTATGTTATTATCTGATGTATGGTCTTGTATCATTCATGAAAGAATGGCGTATTCACTACCTAATCATGGTTGATCAACTATCTTGTATATCTATGGTGATCATGAGATACTTGAACTATGTAGTTACTGCCATCTCATGAAGTGCATGATATCATATATGTTAATGACTCATGGTATGAAGTCCACTAAGGATTAACCAATTATCTTGAAAGTTTTAGTTATGCTAAATGTTGGAATTTGGGAAACTCACTACCATACTCATGATTGTAGGCAATTTCATATGCTACAAGGTTATCTTATAGGTTCTAAATATGTTTTATATGATGTCATCTTAGTGAATTTTTTATTAGTGCTAATGATTACACAATTCAAGAATGATGAGATAAATATGTGGTTTATGCATATTCATGTGTGGATACTTGAAAGTTATGATTTCACTTACTAAATGGTTATCATGTCTGTTCTAATTTCAATGGTTGGTAGCACCATGGAGTTGCTACCCTATTTATGTTCCGTAAGTTATTTCTATGCTTGGGATAAGTGCCTACATAGCTATATATTCCAGTTTAGGTCTTGTAAAAATTGATGTAAGTTGTAAATCTCTGCGAAATGGTCATGACTTCAAACTATGTACTTAGATCTCACCATATTAAGAAATACTTGGTAAAATCCTTAAGGATTGATTTGTAGACTTGTATCATATGTCAGAGGCTAATATTCAGGCTTTCACCATCTCCTTCAGAGAACTTGATGTTCGGGTTGATGCCCCAAGTCATAATTGTTTTTCTTAGTTTATAGTCAGTTTTATACCTTCATACCCTAGAGAATTTGGGAATCCAAAAATCTAGGTTGACATAAGTTTTAATACTTTGGGAATAATCCAGATGTTTCTTTTTTTCATTGTGTGGACATCTAGAGATCTGGAAGTTTGAAGGGTTGGTAGAGTATTATACCATGCATATTATGAATTCTGTTGGACCATATATTGTGTCAAATATGAGGGTCATGACATTTGGGGGGTGGAAAAGGTTGTCCAACCCCTGGGAAGCTTGGATATCCTTAGTCCCAGATAACTACCTTTTTCCTTATTGCATGGAGACCCCATCACATGGGACACATAGTGCATTTATTTGATTTAATCTGAAACCTGTGAGATTTGGGGTTGGAAATAAGTGCACCCTTTGTGGAGGCTTAGATAGGCGTCGGGCCGAACTTGTCACCGAGAAGAAGCAGATATGGGGGTTTGAGAGTGTAGTAAAGTTGACACATCACTGTCAAGTTGGATTTCCCACTAACTAGATAATAAAAAATAATGCCACAAAACACCTTAGGAGCAGACGACAGTGGGACCCAATTGTGGAACATTGATTGCAGAACCTTGCCACTTCCAATCACTTGTTGCTCATTGTTCATCGCTTTATGCCTGTGCAATGTAACACAAAGTGGGTGTGTCAATAAGGGTTAGACTGTCTTGATCAAAGTTCCATCACAAAACCCTAATGCCACACATCGTCCACTGCCTTATCTCAAGACTTACACAATGAGGGTGGTGTCACTTGAGAGTAGCATGATGTGGGTCTATGGACCCCATCAGAATTAGACCTCGACGAAAAATGTATATAACAGAGAAATGCCACAAACACATACGGGAAGGACTAGTGGACCCCACGCCTGAGATGATGTGGCAATGGCCACATGGAGGCCATGTAGGTACCTACGATGAAGTGGCCCCCTATGTTGATGTGGTAGTGCCCCGTAGGCCACATGTGGATGCCACGTGGCGACACCATGTTCATGTGGTCTAGTAGAACTGGTCAAACTTCAGATGAGGATAAATTTTGATCCAGAAGTCATATTTAAACAAAATTTCTATTGCCAAAAATCTCTCAATGAGATGAATGCAATGATGGACTTAGTTGTGGAATTCGAAGTTGTTTGGAAAAGATGATTTTTTTGGCCCCATCTTCATACCATACCTTAACAACTAACACCTTGCACGACTTGAGATAATACAAGGGGGTGTTAGGGAGTGGTACAAAGTGGTATCAGAGCTCGGGTTGAACACTCGGGTTGAATGGGCCTTAAAAGGGAAGGTTAGAAGCTCTGATATATGGTGATAAAACTTAATACAACATATTGATTAATGCATATGATAATTTTCTTTGGATTTATAGTTGATGTGGCTACTAGCCTTAATGGAATGCTTACATGCCTTTCATTTATGTAAGAACATGGGTTTTAGACATGTGAACAACATGATCAGGTCAACATGCCTGAGGTTTTTTGTAGCCTCATATCTAGGTTATTTTTTAATTTTTTCTAGACATATGATTTTTAATGTGTGCAAGCTTGCTTATTTTTAAATCCCACTTGTCAGGGATGATGCCATTTTGGAGGATTTGTTGCTCTTCTCCACCCTATCCCCACACCTTGCTCCACACTCTTTTCATCCTATAAATCTAATGGGGTCAAACTTATCTTTCCTACAACTACCCCTCAAATAAATTGCTAATCTTAGTGGCCTATACCCTTGTTATTGCCATGAGACTCGTGAGTCTTTACAACCACCTATTCCAAAACCCAATTTCTCAACTACTTTGTTACCATACACCATTACCAAAACCTAAAATAAACCTAATTGCTAACCCAGTAAACCTAATTGCTAACCCATTTCTCATTGATCCTTATTTTTTATATAAAAATTCACCAAAATCAATAATATAATTTATTTTTTTACCTAAAACATAATTATTTTTTTACCTAAAACATCTAAAACATATAAATATTAAAGTCTAGTTAAAATAAAAATATAATATTTTAAAATATTTTATTTTAAAATTCAAATATAATAATGTAAATTCAACCACAAACTCATTAAACTCATTACAATATTCTCTTAGTTTTGGCAAAGATTAATGATAAAAATCGAATATGAATAGGATAAGCTCGCTCTAGCCCCCTCTTAGTGCATCCACTTTCAATATTATATTTATCTTAAAAGGAATATCATCACAAAGTTAGACATTTTACAAAGAATATTAAATGTCTCCGGGCATCCACTTTGAAAAAGAATATCATCAAAAAGTTACACGTTTTACATTTTACAAAATTAAATATATGTTATTCGCAGTTTACGGACTGAATTTGTCTTCTTTAAGTAATTGGACTCTTTTTGATAGTGACAAAAATGAAATTATTAAAAACCTATGCACACGGACTCTCACAAACTTTTTCTTTTTATTCCATTAAATGTATAATAATTATATGGTTTATGGTCGAATCAATTAGTTTCAAAAGCGTATAAAGAATAAAGAGAGAACTAAAGCGTATAAAATTATTTCTTTAGCTTATGTATTTTGTAAGCTTTTATAAGCTTCGAAGAGCTTGTCTTTATGGTTTGGATTGGATTTAAAATCATTTAAAATTAAAAAATTAAAAAATTAAATCAAAATTAATTTTTTAATACTAATTAAATTTAATTTAAAATTTAATAAAAAAAAAATAATTGAATTACTGGTTGGTTTGAAAAGCATCAATAATGATTTTTTTTATGTGATTTTGCTAAAATTATTCTCACAAACAGTTATGGATCATAGAAATTTCAACTCTATAACTAAAATATAATTATAAAATTCATATAAATCTAATTTCTATTTTTTTTTAACAAAATAATTAAAAACTTTAAATTAATAAATTACAACTATATTAAATTTAAAAATAGTTTTATTTAAAAAAATGAATTTCCCTCTTGTACATGGTTGGTGGCAATTAACAAAATAAATTCTAGAAGAACCAAGCAAATCTTCCAAACAATGCATTAGATTGGGAAAATATCAAATAACTAATTGGGGGTACGGTAGCAAAACCTATATTTTCAAATTTCATCTTGGTTAAGACGAGAGACTCATTCTACAACTCAGATGATGTGTAATGATCTATCATCAAAATTGAAATTTCTTCATGTGGGTTAAAACAAAAATCTAAAAAAATCTAAAAATAAAAATAAATAAATATACAAAACATTTAAATAATGTCTACTATTTGCAAAAATTGGATCTCTCTGTTCATGTTAGATCCGTATTTAAGATAAATCTATGCTTATTTAAATTCGTATTTTAGTAATATATATATATATATTTTTAATCATCAACTAAACATATTAAAGAAGAAAAATAAATAATAATTCTAGTTTTGGTGTTTGCAGGGACAATGAAAACTTTTTTCGGACAATGAAAAATTTGAGAAAATGGCCCAAAAACAACCAACCATATCTCCCATATGGCACAACAATTCACAAAAATATGCCCAGTATAACTAATTTGGCCCGTTGGAGAAAAACCCGCGTTTCATATTTTTGAAATTCGTTTAGTTTGGCCGAGATTTGCACAGAAAAATCACATGCCGTTTTGAATTCGTTTTTCTATTTATAACTTTGTTGTTTGGAATAATATCCTACACTCACTGGAGGTAAATGATTTGATGTGTAATATACAAGTGCTCCTTTCTTGTGGTTTGGCGCATTAAGAATATGATGATGATGATGATGATGATGATGATGATGATGGTGATGATGATGATGATGATGATGATGATGATGATGATGATGACGACGATGACGACGACGACTAAGATTAGTATAGACTCAATAAATCGAAGAAGAAAATAATTAAACAAGGTATCAAAAAGTGATGAAAGTTAGAGAATATCGAAAAAAATATTGAAGTTCTATTTATTAGGAAAAATCATTAAATAAAAATGTGAAAAGCACTCGAAACCAAAGATTCAGGAACAACATATAGGGATCAAAGGATAGTCACAAGACATGACCAAAACTCGGAAAGAAGGAAGGCATGATCACAAGGATGAGGGAAAAACCAACCACATTATGGCTCATATGAAAGACAGTGTTTACAAAAACATTACGGTATGTAATAGGTATCAAAGAGGATTGCTACAAAATCAAAGATTTTGTAGTGACCCTTTACACTTTCAAATTCACATGTTATAAAGTGATAGCCCATTCATAAGTTGTTTGCAATAACCCAAAGAAATATGATCATGAAGTTGCAAGTAAATAAAAAGGTGATTAATGAAATCAGGTAGCCAATAAAAGCAAATCCCTCAGATACCTTGAAGTCCATAATACCACTAATTAAAACTTGTCCATTAAGCTCATTTCAGTCAAATCCAAGCGATTGGAAAAAATAGTAATAATTTCCAGGAGGGCCCTTTATATTTTATAAAAAAATGAAGGGAGTAGGTTAGTGTGCCAACAAATTTCACACTTCTTTTTTATGATAGAAAGGTCTCAGAGCCTCATTCTAACATAGTTTAGAAGGCATGTAGCCATCACGTCTCTTCTAAGAGATAAGCTACCATCACTTGAGGTAGTTTGTTTCCATTCCACATGTAAACAGTTTCAGTGTTTGTTATTAATTACTTGAAGTTTAGCTTTAGTTTTAACTTTGTGTTTCTATTTAAATCTGTATCTCATTTCATTCCTACGAAAATTCAGATCTGTGGTATCAAAGTGGTATGCTCTTTCTTTGTTTTTTTTGTGCATGTCCCTAATGAGGTCGGGGTATAAGGAGTTAGGACTTGAACTGGTTGAACCCTTGCAAGATCGACCTCGTCGACCTTGACAACTCCCATGGCGGAAGCAAAGAAAGATGAGGGAGCAAGAGATCCTTTTCACAATGTTGTTCGAAGAGGACCTCGAGTGACAAAGGAATGAGATGATGGATAACTTTTACTAGATCCTTCGATGAGTATCAATGGGCGATGCATCTTCATCTAAGAGTCATTTCAGAGGCACCACTCACTTTAAGGTACAAGTTAAATTTGACTTTCCTATATTTGAAGGCCGAATATACGCGAATGTCGTAGATAGATGGCTAAATATGCTGGAAGGATATTTTTCAGTCCATAACTTTTTCCAATAGTGAAAATATTACTTTTTCACTCCTCAAAGGCTGCCCCCACATCAAGAACTGGTGGGAAACCTACTGTGAGTAGAGGAATGAGAAGGAACCCTCACTATTTTCAGTCGCACCCACTTGGAAATCTTTTCGAAATGTTGTTAAGGAACAATACTACCCCGCCAGGAGCTATGAGGAAAAGTACATAAAATGGACCACAATGTGGTAGGAAGGGGAGCAAAATGTGTTGAGGTTCACACATATTTTTCATACCCTTCACACGAAGTTTGGTATCAAGGAATCTGAGTGGAACCTATTACTCAAGTACTGCAGTTGTTTGCACAAATATGTCTAGGCATAGATGGTTTTCCTAGACATCTCCACACTTGGTGCGACATACAAATATTCTATCAAGATCGAGCATAAATTTAAACAGAAGAAGTGGGGCTTTAGAATTGTGTGTACAAAGAAGGGAAAAGGAAACCCTAAACTGCAGAACAAAGGGTAGAGCCAAGGTGGGGTGACCTAGGACCACCCATCGAAGCCACAAGCAAAGAATAGTGCCACGAAGACAAAGAAGGACACATGGAAATGTTGTGAGTTCCACACTCATAACACAAATGAGTGTCGCGCCAAGAAATAACTGGTGGTCGAGCTGAGAGCTTTAAAGTTAGATGCATGCTCTAGCTTTGAGTCAGAACCCAATAAGGGGAATGACAAGGGGAAGCAGATTATTGATGCAGATCCTAGTGCCATCATTTCATTAATTTTTCTTAAGGATATATTATTCTTTGCTTTGATAATTGTATTTCACCATTTACATATATAATTCATCCCATAACATCATAGTATTACTCATATTTACAACATTATTCAGCAACATAAGCAATCATATAGAAAGAACAACATCATCATCAATGCAGTGGAATATAAAGGAAAATTATAAGAAAAGAATTCACACATAGAGACACCATGATTGGTTGGAGACCCGAGAAAAACCCACTATGGGGAAAACCCTTTCAAATTATTCTTCTTTTTAGATTAACATTGAATGATTCAACAAAAGAAAGGAAAATGATTCATATCTTCAACCATAATCCCATTCATAAAAATCAACTAAATAACATCATGAGATGAACTCAACAATACCAATAATCAAAACCCTGGTTCAGAAGCCTTCCATCAACTATCAATGTTTTCGAGCGAAATCTACGTCAACTGATAAAACCAAACCCTAGGTCCCAATTGCACGTAGAGTGATGTGCATGCAATTGAAACCATCCAAATCACTCATGAGACTACGTGCTTGCGGTTGTGATTGAAAACTACCTATGTGATGCTTGCAGTCTGAAACCAAAACCCTAGCACACATGCGAGCTTCGAGCCTTGCAATCTCGGACCTGTGTGAACGAACTTCCATGAAACATCTCAAACATGTGTGAGCCAAACTAAAGAAAGAAGAATAAAAGAATGCTTCATAATGATATCCAAATGAGGGTCACTTGACTTGTATTTATAGCCATCCATGGGTGTCCAATTTATCTTTTGGGCCAACCTGATCAAATATGCACATGTGGGGCTTAATTCAAAAATACACTTTTCCTTGTCCAAATTGAGCGCTTCAATAGTCAAAATTGGTCCTCTCAAAAACATGAATCTTGTCTCATGGTTGGAATTTGTCACTAAGCTTCAAAATTAACATGTTTCCACCACCAAGGTCCAAGAGATTGAGCCTGAAGATCTCGATGAGGGGGAGCATCTCTTCCACTCACAGATGTGGGTGAAGGGTTCTCCGTTGTAGTTCATTGTTAATAGCAGGAACCAAAAGAGCCTCATCTCAACTGATGTCGTGAAGCAATTTTGCCTACCAATGACATCACACCTGCAACCATACACCATTGGATGGCTCCACCAAGGGTGAGATCTTTGTGTCAACCAACAGTGTCGACTACCCTACAACATCAAGCCCTTCATGGATGAGGTATTGTGTGTTGTTTTTCCCCTTGAATTTTATGATGTGTTATTAGGAAAGCCATACTTATGGAAGCACCATGTTGTGTATAAGTCCAGGCCTCACACTATTATTATTAATTTGGGCAGTAAGCTATACAAGATATCAGAGGTAGTTTCTCCTACCTCCATTTCTTTGATCTCTACTAAGCAATGCAGTAAGATCATCTCCCAAACTGAGAAATTTGTTTTCTTTATGATTCATTCTCAAAGTAAGGGAAAGATAGTGGACACATCCATGGCCCACAGGGAAGGGTTCTTCCATGCAGCGAAAGCAAGTGGGTAAGGTCATGGAAGAATACAGGGACACCTTATCCTCACCCACAGGGGTACCTTTGCACTATCAGGTCAAGCATTCAATTGATCTGACCCCGAAGACAGCTCTACCCAATGGGCCAATATACCACCACTCTCATTTGGAAAACAAATATATCAAGCAAAAGATGCAAGAGTTGCTACAAAAATGACACATCTGACCAAGTTCCTCACCTTGCCAAGGAATATTTTAAGGATGAGAATCTATCTTAAAGTTTAGAAACCTTAGCGAATCTTACTAGTCCCTAACATGCAGACTATAAGAAGTTTGGTAATATTTTTTAAAAAATATTCAAATTTCTAATGAATTTATATAATCTCTATAAAATTTTCATGATTTTTTGGATAACTAAATTTTACACTATAAAATTTGGGCGAATCACTTTAGAAAAAATGGAAATTGGTAAATATTTTTTTTGGAAAAACCATGGAAAATTAGCCCACATGCGAATATTAGCCCTTAAAATGTTCCCTACACCTTACGGGAGTCCAATTGTACTAGTACAGAAGAAGGATGGGACCTGGGCACTCTGCAATGCTTATTGGGCACTAAATAAAATCACTGTCAGGAATAGGTATCCAATCCCATGAATTGATGAACTTCTTGAGTAACTCAATGGGGCTAAGTACTTCATCAAAATTGATTTGAATTATTCTTATAACCTAGTTCCAATAGAACCTATAGATATATGGAGGACCACCTTCAAATCTAAGGAGGGCCTTTTTGAATGGTTGGTTATGCCTTTTGGGTTGACAAATTCCCTTGCAACATTTATGAGGCTGATTGATGACGTCTTGCGACCCTTCACCAACTCGTTCGTGGTTGTATATCTGGATGAAATCCTTATCTTCAATAAGAGTTGGGATGAACACTGGAAAGATATTCGGTAGGTTCTTCAAACCCTGCAATAACACAAGCTATGTGTCAACTTGGAGAAATGCACCTTTCTCATGAACGAGGTCCAATATCTAGGTTACATGATTGACAAGAAAGGAATGCATGTGGATCTGACTAAGATCCAAGTAATTCGGGATTGGCTAACCCCAAATTCTCTAACAGAACTTCGCAGCTTTTTGGGCCTTGCCTATTTCTATTGGAGGTTCATATTGGGATTCTCTCATATCACTTGGCCTTTGAGTTAGGTTACCAAGGGAAAAGCGAAATAATTTTTTTTTGGTCTGAATCCCAACTAAAAACATTTGTTGAGATAAAGCATCGCCTTTGGTCTGCACCAGTGCTCACATTACCAGACTTACAACAACCATTTGAAATTGAGACATATGCCTCCAACTATGCTATTGGTGCACTCCTCACCCAACAAGGGCATCTGATGGCATATCATAGTGAGACACTCTCCGATACAATTCTGAAACACCCCACTTACGACAAAGAGATGTATTCCATCATGTAGGCTTGTTGGAAGTGGAAACATTACATTCTAGGGAAGGAGACGATTATCCACACAGGTCACTGACCTCTCCATTTTATATAGACACAAGGGAAGTTGCAAAATGTCCTCCATTAGAAATGGTCGACATATCTGCAACAATTTCATTTGAACATTAAGTACAAGAAGGGTAGCACCAATAATGTTGCAAATTTCCTTAGTTGGCCACTAGTTATGGTGTTGACCAGTGTGCTCCACTCTTGTGGGCATGAGACTTCTGGATGGACGTAGCTTTACAAAAATGATATAGAATTCACCACCACATACCAGGTGTTTATGGATGGAAAGCAATCTCTAAACTTCCACCTCCAGGACACACTATTATGCTACCTGGGACACCTTTGTGTTCCTTTAATTGAACATGCCAAGATGATTTGGGAGGTACACTACAACCGATTCGCAAGAAATTTTGGTTTAAAGAAGACATTGGAAGCACCACAACTGTGTTTTTATTGGCCAAGTCTTTGATAGGATGTCAGAAAATGATCTGGATTTAAACAGTAACGCAACAAATTATAGAGATAACCATAAACACAGAGATGCAACGGAAATAATACTTCATTTCATTAATGTAAAATACTGAAATATGTTTACAAACAGAAATGGAAATAAACCAGCTAGGGCGATGGTAGCTTATCTTGAGAAGAGATGTGGCGACTACATGCCTCTGAACTATGTTACAATGAGGCTCAAAGGCATATTTATTATTGAGAAACAATAGAAAACCCTTCACATCCCAAAACCTAACCCTGGAAGATGAAACACCAAATTGTGGGCCCCGTTTGGGTAAATTGGTACATCAATTTCCCGGGGTCGTAACTTTGGCATACGATCTCTGTTTGATGCATACAATAGCTCGTTAGAAAGAGTTATCTGAGCACTACAACTTTGGGAAGGGAAAGTCTATGGACCCATGTTTCCCCAAATTTCCCCAAAAACATCGTTTAGGGCCTCAAAACGACTCTGGAAGTTCAGGACCCGAAAAACTGCTAAAAAGTGGTAAATTGTGCTACAAATAAGGAAACTAAAAAGCTGAAAGAGACAATTGCAGGGGTCCAAGTGGGATAGGTGGGTGGCCACCAACATCCACCTGGACCATTCCTCCCCCCTAGGAAGCAATGGTCCCCATTGCGTTGAGTTCCTCCATCTGTTGAACTTGCTCCCTGGTGAGCTGTTCTGCCATCTCGGATGTGTCCAATAATGGTGGGAAGCATGGTCGACAACGGTCCATATTGAACACTCGGTGCAAGTGAAAGAATGGAAGAATTTTGTGCTCCAAAGCATTGTTTCCCATAGCCTTGGTAATGCTGTAAGGACCATGTCGGAGTGGTCAGAGCTTCTGATGGGCTCTTGTAAGGCGTTCTTTCTGTAGATGCGACCAAACTTTGTTGCCCACTTGAAGCTTTTGCGGTACCCCTGTGGGTGAGGAGAAGTTGTTCCTATGTTCTCTCATGACCATATCCCTTTGTTGCTGCTGTTGCATTGAGGAACCCTTCGCGGGGGTCATCAATGTGGTGATGATCTTCCCCTTACTTTGGGAGTGAGCTAGACAAATGAATTTCCTAGTCTAGGAGATGAGCTTGCTGCCTTTCTTAGAAGTGATCAAAGAGGTGGCGGTAGGTGGGGCTACCTCCGGTATCTTGTATAATGAATCATCCAAAGAAATAATAACAGCGCGATGCCTTGACTCATACACAACATGTCGCCTCCACAAGTATGGTTGGCCTAATAGTACATCACAACCATCCAGAGGTGTAACATCACACAATACCTCGTCTATGAAGGGCTTGATGTTGTAGGGAAGGCAGCATTGCTGGTGAACTTTGAGATCTCGTCCTTTATGAAGCCACTCGATACTATACAACTGCGGGTATGGTGTAGTCGTAGGCCCAACCACTTCACAACCTTTTCTGAAATGAGGTTCTTTTGGCTGCCATTGTCAACAATGAATTATAGCGGCGAACCCTTCACCCACATCTGTGAGTGGAAAAGATACTCCCCCTCCTTTGGGTCTTCGGGTTCATTCTTCTGGATCTTGGTAGTGGCAACAGTGGCATTGGGATCCGCATCAATGATTTGCTTCCCTTTACCATTCCCCTTGTCGGGTTCTAACTGAGGGTCGGAACATGCATCTGATTCAGAAGCCTTCAACTCAGCCACCAGCATGGAAAATTTTAGGGGCTAATGTTCGCCCAGTGGGCTAATTTTCCATGATTTTTCCAAAAAACCATTCGCCAATTTACAATTTTTACAAAAGATGATTCGCCCAAATTTTAGAATATAAAATTATTTTACCTTAAAAATCGCCAACATTATATAGTGGCTATATGATAAATCATTATAAATTTGAATAATTGTACAAATATATCATTGAAAAATTTATAGTTTGCATATTAGGGATTAGTGAGATTCGCCAATGTTTCTAAACTTCAAGAAAATTTTCCATCCTTAAAATTTTCCTTGGCCACCAGTGACTGCTTGGTCCGATACTCACTTGTCTTGTGAGTGGGGCTCTTGTGGAACTCACACCACTTTCCTGTGTCCTTTTTCGACTTCATTGCAGGTTTTAACCCTGTACAAAAATTCCCTGCATACGAATTCTAAATCACAGAAAAATAAACAATGCGAGAGCATAACACGTAAAAACACATATGCATAGAGATTTTCCCTTGGATCCCAAAACTGGGACTACCAGCTTGATTTTTCATTATGTTCCTTTCAATGTTACAATACATATTTATACATGCCGAAGCATCAAATACCATGGACCAAAAACCATCACGTCCAAAAACCATCGCGTCCAAAAAACATGTGCGAAAATCATGCACAAAACCATAGGTGGGTCCGCCCAACCTAACATAGGGTCCAAAAAACCAAAATTTTCCGGGGCGCTGCCCCGGACCCCATAAAGTGGGGTTACGGGTACCCCTCAAACCCCATGTTAACTATGTGGAAGGAGTATAACACAACCCAATATTCGTGGTGTTGTTCTTTTCTTGCGGCTTCGACGGGTTGTCTTGGGTCACCCCGCATTGGCTTTTTGCTTTGGTCTTTGGATTCGCAGATCCAAAGTCTCGCTTCTTTTGTTTGAACTTTTGCTTGATTTTGACAGCGTATCAATACACCGTGCCTAGTGAGGAGATGTTCAGGAACTCCATCTCTTCCTGGATATATTTGTGTAGGCAGCTGCAATATTTGAGTACCAGATGCAAATCAAAATCTTTACCCAAATGTGTGTGAAGGGTATGAAAAATGTTGGTGAACTTTGGCACATCTTGGTCCCTTCCCTGCCGCAGTGTGGTCCATTTGATGTATTTGTCCTCATAGCTTTTGAAAGGGTAGTATTGCTCCTTGACGGCATACTGGAATGAATCCCAAGTGGGTGCGACTGAAAATAGTGAGCCCGTACTTTCATTCTTCTGCTTGTAGTAGGTTTCCCACCAATCCTTGACATGGGGGTTGCTTTGATAAGAGCGAAAATAATCTTTTCCCGATTGGAAAAATCATGAACAAAAAAATACCCATCTAGTAGATTTAACCATTTATCTACGACATTTGCGTCTATTTGACCCTTGAAGATGGGGATTTAAAAATTAACTTGTACCTTAAACGGTGTGGTGTTTCCAGAGTAGCTGTTGGAAGCTGATGCGTCACCTTTGGGTAGTAGCTGAAGGATCTATGCAAAGCTATCCATCATCACATTCCTTTATCGCTTGAGGGCTTCTTCGAGTAAGACTTTGATAGGATCTCCTGCCCCTTGTCTTTCTTCTCATCCGCCATGGGAGGTTGTCGGGATTTGTGAGGTCGGTCTTGCAAAGGTTCGACCAGTTCAAGCCCTAACTCCTTATATCCCAACCTCCTTGGGGACATGCAAAGAAAAACAAAGAAAAAGCAAACCACTCTGATACCACTGATCTGGATTTAAATAGGAATGCAAAAAATTACAGAGATAATCATAAACATAGAAATGCAGTAGAAATAATACTTCATTTCATCAATGTAAAATACTAAAATATGCTTACAAATAGAAATGGAAATAAATCAGCTAGGGCAATGGTAGCTTATCTCTGAGAAGAGATGTGGTGGCTACATGCCTCTGAACTGTGTTAAAATGAGGCTCGAAGGCCTATTTATTATTGAGAAACAATAGAAAACCCTTCACATCCCAAAACGTAACCCTAGAAGATGAAACACCAAATTGTGGGCCTCATTTGGGTAAATTGGTACATCAATTTCCCGGGGTCATAACTTTGGCATACTATCTCTGTTTGATGCGTACAATAGCTCATTACAAAGATATATCCAAGAACTACAACTTTGGGAAGGGCAACATCGGTCCATGGACCCATTTTGCCCCTAGATTTCCCCAAAAACATCGTTTAGGGCCTCAAAATGGCTCCGGAAGTTCAGGACCCAAAAAACTGCTAAAAAATAGTAAATTGTGCTACAAATACGGAAACTAAAAAGCTGAAAGAGACAGTTGCGGGGGTCCAAGTGGGATAGGTGGGTGGTCACCAACATCCACCTGGATCAAAAAATATATTATATCCTGCACTACCTATGCCATCACCAAGCCAACCATTAAGAAGCAAGGCTTTTATACTCTCTTTCCTATTCCTAGCCAACCTTGGGAATCCATCTCCATGGACTATATGTCTGGCCTTCCTTCTACCAAGCATGGTAACGACTATGTATTTGTGGTCATCGAGATATTTTCTAAGATGACCATATTGGTTACCTGCAAGAAGAGTATCACAACAAAAGCCACTACCGAAATCTTCTTTGAACAAGTATTGGTACATTTCGAGGTCCTACAGATAATTATATCATATTGGGATAGTAGGTTAATAAGCACATTTTTATCAAGCCTCTGGTCATTTTTGGACACCAAGCTCACCAAGTTGACTGCATTCCACCGCCAGACTAATGGTTGGACAAAGGTAGTCAATAGGATGATTGTGAACATACCACACATGTACAACTCTATGCATCCCCGAACATGGGATGAAAGTATCCCCTATTTGCAGCACTACTGTAACATAGATATCCATAACTTGACTAGCCACAACCACTTTCAAGTGGGCTTGGGATTTCAACCATTATCTCCCCTTGATGTTGTGCTGCCTTTTGCAACTACACAGGAAGAATATTCCCGTGTTCAATCTAAAGATGATAAAGCCACTAAGTTTATTGAGCACATTTAGCACATCCTCCAGTAGGTTCAATAGATCTTAGATAAATCCAATGCCAAGTACAAACAACGACATGATCAACATTGGATGCCACATAAGTTTCAAGTGGGAAACAAAGTTTAGTTACATCTGCAAAAAGAACACCTTGCCGAAGCCTATATAAAGCTTTGACCACTCTGATATGGACCTTACACCATCACCTAGGTTGTGGGATACAATTATTTTGAGCTTAGTATCCTTCCGTTCCTTGGCTTGAACCCCATATTTAATGTGGGCTGCCTTCGTCCATACTTTCCACCATTGTTGGACATATCAAACATTGGTGAGTAGATGAAACCAACAAAGTTCAACCTTGATTGCATTGAACAGGTCACAACTGATTGGATCATGGACACATAGATCAATAACACTCCGAAATAGAGTATCCAACTGTATCAAGTTGTCAAAGTTGGCTAGATCTTGCACCAGGGAAAGTGGCTTACAAAGGAACAAGTTCAGCAGAAGTTTCCCCATCTCATGGAGGCACTCAATGCAATGGGGACCATTGCTTCCTAAGGGGGGAGGAATGATTTAGGTGGATATTTGTGGTGACCCACCTATTCCACTTGGACCCCCAACATTGTTTTTTCGATTTTCCTTACTTGTAGCACAATTTTCTATTTTTGGCACTTTTTGAGGTCCTAAACTTCCAAAGCTGTTTTGAGGTTGAAAATGATGTTTTCTAGGAAAACGGAGAAACTAGAAAAGTGCCAATATTTGATTTACAATTTCATTTTTTTCCTCCTCGTGGAGATCTTCATAATGAGGTGTTATGATAGCCAAACGGGAATCGTATTCCAAATTTATGACCCCGAGAAATTGGTGGTCCAACTTACCCCAATGGGGCCCAAAACTATTGGTGCTTCATCTCTTAGGGTTAGGGATTCACACTTCTTATTTATGATAAAAATGCCTCAAAGGCTTAATGTAACATAGTTCAGAATGTATGTTGCTGTTACATCTCTTCTCAGAGATAAGCTACCATCACCCGAGCTAGTTTGCTTCCATTCTACATGTAAAAACTTTCAATATTTGTTATTAATTAATTGAAGCTTAGTTTTAGTTGTAACTTTGAATTTCTATTTAAATATGTATCCCATTTCATTCTTGCATAAATTCGAATCAGTGATATTAGAGCAGTCTTCGCTTTCTCTGTTTTTCTATGCATGTCTCCAACGAGGTCAGGGTATAAGGACTTAGGACTTGAACTAATTGAACCCCTTGCAAGACCAACCACATTGACCCCAACGACCTCTCATGGTGGAAGAAAATAAAGGCAAGGGGGAAAGAGATCCTTTCAAAATGTTGCGTATGTGGGGCTTAATTTAGAAATACACTTTTATTTGTCCAAATTGAGTGCTTCAATAGTCAAAATTGGTCCTCTCAAAAAGAGGAATCTCATCTCATGGTTGGAATTTGTCATTGAGATACAAAATTAACACGTTTCCATCACCAATATCTAGAATATTGAGCCCAGAGATCTCGAGGATGGGGAGTGTCTCTTCTACTCACATATGTCGGTGAAGGGTTCTCCGTTCTAGTTCATTGTTGAAATCAGGAACCAAAATAACCTCATGTAATTTGAGGTAGTGAAGTGGTTGGGCCTACATATTACATCTCTCCTGCAGCCATTCACCATCGGATGGATCCACCAAGGGTGAGATCACAACATTAGCCAACAGTGTCACCTACCCTACAACAACAAGCCCTTCATGGATGAGGTACTGCGTGATGTTGCTCCCTTGAAGTTTGTGATGTGTTATTAGGCAAAACATAATTATGGAAGCACCATATTGTGTATGAGTATAGGCCTCACATTTTTATTATCATTTTGGGAAGTAAGCTATACAAGATACCAGAGGTAGCTCTACCTACTATCATTTCTTTGATCTTTGCTAAGAAATGCAGTAAGATCATCTCCTAGATTAGGAAGTTTTTTTTTTTCTTTCTAATTCACTCTCAAAGTAAGGGGAAGATAGTGGCCACATCCATGGCCCCGAGGAAGGGTTCATCCACATAGCAGAAGCATGTGGGTAAGGTCATGGAAGAATACAGGGGCATCTTCTCCTCACCCACAGGGGTACCTTTTCCTTGCTAGGTCAAGAGTTCAATCGGTTTGACTCCTAGGGAACCTCTATGTAATGTCCCTTAATAATATATAATAAATAATAAAAAAATAATAAATAAATATAATATAATATTAAATAATAATAACAATAAATAAAAAATAGTAATAGTAAATAAATAATAATAATAATAAAATAATAAATTAATTACATGCTCTAAATAAATATAAATAAGAATAAACATAAAAATAGTAAAAATTAGTAAAGCTATCAAAAAGTAAAAAAAAGAAATAAAACAAGAAAGCAATAAAGTTGCATGTTGACACATGGAGTGTGTGCATGTAGTTTCCCTTCCAATGTTTGTTCTATTTAATATATGGTGAGGAAGATGAGAGGCATTCCATCATTCCATGATTCCACCATCCATTCTCTTGGGAGAATGGTGTTGTGAGACAAAGGATACCCTAGCAGTAGTACGTTGATTGAGGGTTCGGGGGTGGCTAGTTGTAGCAAGATATTGTGCAATTCAGCCTACGGTTTGGTGGAGAGTTGTCCCCAAGGATTTGTTGCAGGTAGCAAAATTCAGATAGCATTAAACTAGTTTTCCACAGGTAAGTTGTCTCTCTTCACTCATATTTTTTTAATTTAATGTTAACTAGTTGATAAATTGCTTGTTGAATATAAATTGCTTGATTAATCTAATTAATTATGTGTTTTTATTTCGAGGCTGTTACATATGGTATCAGAGCTTAGGTTCAACTCTTAGGGCATATAGACATTTTAATATAGAAAAAAAATTCGATCTAAATGATTTATCGATTTCTTTTGGGGAAGCCGTCAACATTTCTGAGCGAAATTTCCCATGTGATTTCTGCCCTGCCTAATTGTTTTTGGATTTTTCTTAATTTTTAATGATCTAAATGGGTTTTTGTTTAGTGTGGCTTCCAGATCTACAAATCCATTTGAGTGATGATAATTTTGACCTAATGCGGATCTTGTATTTTTGGTTCTAATAGTACAACATGAGGTCTCCTAATTTTTTAAGCTAATTTCAGATTTTATTTTTCCAAGATTTCTATTATAACCACTGTAAATACATAAAGGGGCCAAGATTTCCATTTTAACTACCCAAAAAGCATGCATGTGTGCATATGTGTTTCTCCTTCTCATAGAACGAGGCCATTCCAAAGTCCTAGTGTCGTGGATTCTTCAGCTAGAGCTATTAATCCACTGATCGTGGTAAGAGATATTAATTACAGTAATATTTTATCGTGGATGATACATATTTTGTCGGCCTAAATGCTGGCAATTCCATAATCACATCATCTCCAAAGAATTCCATGAATTTCACAATGAGAACCACTACAAGCAAATTGATTCCAACCATATTTAATTATCACTATCTATGTGTTGTTATCTTATGCCTAATAACATGGAAATTTAAAGGCACTGCATAAATTTTCTTCTTGTAAAAGTTTCTTAGGAGTTGCATAAATTAGTTTGTCCATCCTGACTTCATGGGAATTCCATTTCCCCATTTTCAGTCTCATGCAAATCTACAATCCATGACCAACATGATTTTCCCCTTTAACTTTGTCCATTTCAGGCACCAAGGGCCAGGTTTTCACTCTTTAGATCGACTTTCAAGACTGCGAAGTTCTTCATCCCATGGAGAGAAACTAGGAACAAAGTTGTCTACCAAAATTAGGTTATATGTTGAAACCTTTACAAAAAAAAAGATTATCATAATAAAAGGTCATCTTCTTGTTGGGATTCTCAACGTCTATTCACAAGATGAATTTTTACTTGAGATAAGAGTCTTTGGTGACATTGAATTTGGGGATCTACACTGAGACCACAGTGGTTCATTTTTTTTGAGGAGTCGCAAACATTAAGAGGCCGTCATATTTACTTGAATGAAAATTTCCTTTTGGAGGTATTACAGAGGTAGATTTTTTTTTTTTTGAAGTTCGTTTCAAACTTTTTGAAAGGTCGTTTTCATTTATGAGAAAGGGATCATTTTCCTGGAAAGCCGTTAAGGTTTTATTAATTATTTGGAGCCATTTAACTAAAAATTTCACAATGCCCATGGGGCTTTGGATTGACGGTGAATGGGTGCGCTGTTAAGGCACTCCTTGCGATAGGTCACCGGTTCAAATCCCCCGTGGTACTTAAGTTTAGACTTTACGTAAAAAAAAAAAAAAAAACTAAAAATTTCACAAGAATACATTGTTTATGGCTTGAAGAGATCAATTTCTAATTTTTTTTTGAGGGTCACAGGAATATCAACCTTTTATTTCTCAATCGCAAAGATTGCGAAATTATAACTTAATTTTTTTTCTTTTCTGAAAATTCTCCCATTTTGTAATCAAATACTGAATTACTGAAGGTGAAATCCATCAATTTCTGAAGAGATCATTTATCGAAATGTTTTGCTGTTCAATTTGGCATATAGTTTGTGGATATATCCCTTACTTTTTTGACAGGTTCTGCGTTGAGCATATAACACATCTATTCTACCTAATGTGAGAACATTAATTATGCAGGGGCTAATTACATTTGTTTTGGAGAGAATAATATTTCTAGGAATTGCCATATTTTTGTTAATTATTTTCTAAGGCAATGTCTGGGTTGGTCGTGAGTTTATTCTAACTTCTTTTCAACAAGGCTGTATGGTTTCTAGGCCTCCTTTCTAAAGTTGTTTGGGGAGTTTTACAATCAAGTTGTCTAGCAGATTTGTATCTATTACCTCATTGATCTCTTGTAGCTTGATTTTTTTTTTTTTTGTTGATCAGTCCATATTCAATAAGTTTCTTTAGTGTGAAGTGCTCTTTTTCTTTCTAAAGGGTCCCTCTCATTCTAATTCTAGAGATTCTTCATCTTGTTGGGAGATTTGAAATCAAGGAGACGACTTCACTATGTATTCAAACTCACTTATTGCAGAAATCCATCTTAATATGGGACTATTGAATTGGAAAAATTGTAGGTTTCTCTGGCAGACATCTCCTCTTTCACTTAATTTTGATCTTGTGTTCATATATCAATTGATCGAGAATTGGAAGAATTACTGATTTTGACGTTGCATGCTAACCGTTTGACGAAATGTGTTCTTGAAAACTTTACATTTGCTCAATAGCCGGGCTCAAATTTGTAGGCTGGAATGGCCACTTTATATGCAGGTTTAGACTCAAATTTGTAAGCTGGATTGATTATTTTCTGTGCCTAAAAGTTTATAGTTCCATAACTATGTGTCACAATAGTTTTTGAATTTCTTAGAGTATTTTAATAAATTTGAAGAATATGATAGCTGTAGCATGAGTCTTGGTATAGACATTAACATTGAAAAATCATAACAAATCCTTGGGCATATCTTCATTTGGATTATATTTGGACATTATTTCAGATTAGTGAAATCACCGTGACTATCCCGTCAGGATGGATGCATACAGACTATTTGATAAAATGTATGAACGAAAATTTTCAACTGCATGATGATTTTAGAGTTGAGATAGCAACTGGGAAGCTTTGCCTTTTGATTCTTGAATCACTTTCACCACTTTGAAATTGCCTCAGAATTTGACTTCTGAAACATTATACTTGCCATCAACGCTTATCAAAGGATTATGTATCTGGTTGCATTGTTGTTTACATAAATAAATAACCAAAATTTGAACTAGGACCATTTTTTATTCCTGGGTGATTTCTTCAAATTCAAAGAAAATACATCTCAATTCTATTTCATATTTGTGTCTCTGTCTTCTTGCTGCCATATTTGAATTCTGTCCATGTATTTAGTAAACACACTAATTTTAGAGCTTCCTCTATTCTATTGCTGTTTGAAAATACGTGCTTTGCTTTAATAATAACTCCATTTGCATGATGGAAACAATAGTTTGATGATTAGTAACAAACTCATTAGTTTATGGATTTGTCTATCCATGAGAAGGAGATTCCAGTACATTATACCTATATTACATTGAGAGCTATCCTACATCTGCCGAAAACAAGGTATTTCCCTGCAGCACAGATACGAATTGAAATGCGATTTAAGAGTGGAACCCCTAGTGGTCTAGTGACAGAGTTACGTGACCTGTTTTGATAGGGTTCTTTCAATGACAAGGATTGTGGGCAGGGTACATAATCGACAGAACATAGGAATGCAAAAGTTAACCATTGCCTCATATCCTTATATGCTACTGTGCCTTGCTTATCTGTGTATTGAAGCTAATTGATGAATCTTTCTGATTGTAAACAATATTCAAAATTTCATTTTATTTCATATTAGATATCTGGATTCTGAACCGAAGGTGAAGTGTTTGAATCTCGATTGATTATATTGTATATGAAAGGAAAGCCAAGGTTCGATTCTAGACCTTGTCATACAAGAGTTTATTCTCAATACTATTGTCATAGTAAATCACATAGAAAGCGTTCAACCTATAATGGCACCAACTTAGAATGTTCCAATGACTTTGCTCTTTATGAAATTTTAACCATTATTTGATACCCTCTTGGAAATGGCTCAATAAATGCACTGTAATTTCTGAGTTTTGTTGAGTTTTTCAGTGAGATGTTTTGTCAAACAGCTTATAGATGCATTGCTGTAGGTATACTTTTTTCTTGCCATTTACTTGAACACAGTTATAAAATGACCATAGGAACAACGTAGAGTATTTAAATCACAAGCATGAAACATATATTATGCCCATAAATGGTTCAGCCCCAAAAATACTCATTTATATCAGTCATAGTCATAAGATACCCACATAGGATATCTTAGAAATTTCCACAAAGAAATCTGAGTTTACTTGTTTGGGTAACTATGGTATTATATCAAACAGTTGGTAGACAATGTATTGTGGGTGTTTCTCTTCCAAGTTGTGATTAAAAAAAGATGCACAATACTAAGCATACATAAAAGAGATATTCGAGAACAAGTGGTATACAACTTGCATTAAATTTAAAAGCACACACACCACTGAAAGTATAAAGTCCAGCGATAGTATGATTTCTGAGGTTCGAAATGATGATTGTGTATCAAATTTATCCAACCTAAAAAATCGTAGGTTCGGTTGCTCACATTGTTGTCACTGAATGTTCCTGTAATTAGCATTCGAAGTTCTATATTTTTGTTTCATTCATTGCATATAGTCATTTTATTTCAAATTATTAAGTCAAAGGGTTCAATTCTAGCATGTTGTGGTGGCTCAATAAAACCTTATTTGATCATTATCCACACAGTTACAATGGCTCAAATTGGAGTTTAATTATAAGGTGTACATAAATTGGAGTTTAATAAGGGATGTTTGGAGCTGCAAGAAATTTGTCATTATAGTATGGGTTTATTATGGAAACTGTTAGGTTTTCTTTAATATCTTTAATATCCTTGTCTATTTTCTTTAATATGTTGTCTTTTGTTTTGTGACTATTGCAGAATTTTGTTACTTTTTTTAATTGGAAATGGTCAACCATAGAAATATGTTCATGAATTTTACATTACTTTTAATTTAGCCTCTACACTAGTTTACTTTATGCTTGGTAGATCATATTCTTCAAAATTTACATTGATGGATTTTAATGAGTAGATTGATTGCTTACCTAGCTAAGACAGATACTTTTATGGAGAATCTAAAGCATGTCTTATTGTTTAAACTTTATGATACATCTAATCGTACACTATGATTTCAGTTTAGTTTAATTAACTATTATGATGTTGAGTATAATATTACATGAGGTTTCGTGGTTCAAGGTTAATTGCATATATTGGATAAAGTTATCTAAGGAGAAATGGAAAGGAGAAAGTTGCAAATTTTCTAATGATGATAACTAATGATAGCTCATGTGATTATGGCCAACTTGGATTAGATGAGAAAAAAAGAAGAAGGTGCTAGATAGATACTTAAGGTGGTTGAGAGGAAGTGTCACAACAAGGGTAAGAAATCAGTGAGAAGAGGCAACCTATTTTAGACATAGTGGAAGAGTTTGGTATGATCATAACTTGGTACTCTAAAGGTATCACTATAAGGTCTATCTAAGGATGATGCACACAAAGAAGAAAATATTGGCAATCAACTAATGAAGTTGAATAATCATGGTAATAATGAAGGTCATTTTGAAGGAACCTGGAAGGTATGATGACATAGGAAAATTGATGAATTGGAGGAGATAAGTTGTGTGCATGACAACATCTATAATAGTTTTTCCCTCTAATGGGAGAGCCACATTGTAAAGTTTTCCATAGGTGACTAACTATATGCATGAATTATGGATAACAAGATGTATGATCAGGCAATTTTATTATGTTGATGTCTTAAAATAGGAAATGATAAGTGGATTACATTTGGTAGGCATCTTAATGAATTTATTTATAGGGTATTACCGAAGTTGGGGAATAGTAACAACATTTCCAAAGTGTATCAATGCTATGCTTTTAAGAGAGGAAGAAAAGAAACCACACTGATTGGAGGTGAGAAATTAAAATCAATTTAATAAAATAGAATGACGTGAAGAAGTTTCCATTTTTGAAGCTAGTAGACATGGAATATTAGGAAATGAAGACTAGGAGAAAAATAAAAATATATCTATGAATATCTGGTAGGAGGAAATGAAGGGATGTTCTATCAAGAAAAAAGTTCTTTTAAGGGTATTGATGAGTGGATCGAGAAACATGATTGGTAATGGTCATAGTGATGATCTACGTTGTTTAAAAGTGTGAAGATATGAAGTTGAGAATTTTCATAATGACCAGTGATGATAAACGAGGAAGAGGTTTAAAGGTTTAAATGGTTAAAAAATAATAGTTGAAGTATAGGAAGGAATGTTGCTAGAAATTTTATAAGGATACCTTGAGAAGGATTGTGTACATATTGACAAAAGAAGTGAGAGTCAATTAATAGAGGTTGTACTTGATTGATTTGCACTCAATGTTTCATGAGTAGGACTTCACATAGAGAAACTTATCAAGTTTTGTTTCCATAGCATTAAAAGAGGTTGTTTCCACATAACACCACACACTTAAATTTTTCATGGACAATGATGGTAGCAGTGTTTCCATCTATTTCAAAATCTAAAATAAATATACTATTTAATGAGCAAGAATCTCTTGTTCAACTTGAAGAAGGGTGAAATTTATGATAAAGCAATCAAGTAGTATTGAGATAGGAACTTGATGAGATAAGAAAATATTTTTTGTGGATGAAAATGATAATTGTTAAGTGATGTATGTATAAGTCAACATGGATCAAAAAACCCTCATGCAAGTAAATTAAGCATGATATAAAATTAAATCATGATGACCTAGTGTTTATATGCAATTGCATATAGCGGTATTAGAATCGGTAAGCCAAAGGGTAAATGGATGTAAAACCAAGGGATTTAATTGTGAGATCGATGATTTAAAAAAAAATGATTGTATAACTAGTAATATCTTAACAATGAATTTCACCAGAATTTCCTTAGGGAAGGAAGAATATATGATGAGAGATTAAGACTCAAGATGATGAGGCTCATGTGAAATTTAATGATGTACTTAGATGATTATACCTATGGTGTAAATGGTCAACTTCCTAGTTGAAAGAAGTGGAAATGATTATTGAAAAAAGTAATTGGTATTTTGATGAAGACATAACACTAATAACACTGATTAGATAACATAGATCCTAGATGTATGTTGAATAATCTTAGTTCATAGTTGAATGTTTGTAAAATAAATGAAATTGATTTTTCTGATGAATCATGATAAGAATGCTTATAGAGTATTATTCTATATTTGATAAGTATTGAGATGTTTCTCATATTGATGATGTTTCATGATATGATGGTATGAGGGTGATCATGCACATGTGGTTCATATTTATATAGTTGTTACAATAGTGATGATGTATCCTTATGATGATGATGATATGCATAGGCATTATGATGTTATGTCAAGGAATATTGACATATTCATTTACTACGTAATGATAGGTATTTAATGTTGAATATTGATGATGGATATGATATGCATAACATGGCATAGGAATTATGATGCTATAATATGAGGTTTATTGACATGTGGTTCATTTATTATGTGATGTCATGATATATCTTTGATACAGATATGTTGATGTTATATGATGATATTTTAGGATGTGAAGCATGTGGTAATTGCATGCAAATTTTATGACATGCAAGAGTATGAAGTTTTTACTATTCAAAATGTGGTGATTAACAAGGATGTTATGTTATCATGATGATATGCAAGACTTGGCATGTGGATTATTTTCTATGATACTATGATGGTATAGCTAATGCATTGGTTGCATGTTGAAGTGTGATGATTGACATGACTCCACAAATGGGTCAAGAGGGCCGGTTTATTTGATGATCTCGTGTGAGCCCATACACATAAGGGAGAATAAGTAACACCATATGGGCTGGGGACAAATTCAATCAACACTACATATGCCAGTGGTTCCTTTGTCTTGTATAGCTCTTGATGGATAGCTCATGGGGGCTATGGGACCATCTTGAGGAGGGCAAATGCCTGATATTGATGGCTAGGTGCCTAGTATTGTATTGGGATGCCGAAGTCTGGTAGGGGTGTAAGGACTTCGATGCCTAGGGTTGTGCACCTTAGTGAGTTGTGGAGGGAGTGGGCCAACCTTACGAGATGCCTGGAGACATTGAGCACTGTACCAGATGCCTACCTTGGGGCCTTGGGGGTATATTAGGTCTGAGTCAGGCACGAGCTTTAGGGCCAACCTTGGACTAGGATATAGACTGAGGAGGCTTATGTCTGATTCCAAAAGTGGGAAAGAGGACAGGGATTCCTTGGGATTTCTCGGGTGTTGTAAAACTTTCGATGCCTGCTGGTTATACTAGTTCAGCAGAGGGTGTTGGAACTATTACATGAAGTAATAAATAACAAAATAAATGTAATATCCCTTAATAATAAATAATAAATAATAAATAATAAAAATAGTAAATAATAAAAATAATAAATAATAAATAAATAATAATATATTAAATAAATAATAAACAATAAAATAATAAATAGTAATGTAAATAAATAATAAATAATAAATAATAATAAATTAATTACATGCTCTAAATAAATATAAATAAGAATAAACAAAAAAATAGTAAAAATCAGTAAAGCTATCAAAAAGTAAAAACAAAAAAAATAAAACAAGAAAGCAGTAAAGTTGCATGTTGACACATGGAGTGTGTGCATGTGGTTCCCCTTCCAATGTTTGCTCTATTTAATAGATGGTGAGGAGGATGAGAGGCATTCCATCATTCCATGATTCCACCATCCATTCTCTTGGGAGAATAGTGTTGTGAGACAAAGGATACCTTGGTAGTAGTACGTTGATTGAGGGCTCGGAGGTGGCTAGTTGTAGCAAGATTTTGTGCAATTGAGCCTATTGTTGGGTGGAGAGTTGTCCCCAAGAATTTGTTGTAGGTAGAAAAATTCAACTAGCGTTCAACTAGTGTTCCACAGGTAATTTGTCTCTCTTCACTCATATTTTTGTAATTTAATATTAACTAGTTGATAAATTGCTTGTTGATTATAAATTGCTTGATTAATCTAATTAATTATGTGTTGTTATTTCGGGGCTATTACACTCTACCCAATGGGTGGATATACTGCCTCTCTCCTTTGAAAAATGAAAAAAATCAAGCGATAGATCCAGGAGTTTCTATAAAAATGGAAAATCTGACCATGTTACCCACCTTGTGGGAGCCCAATTGTACTAATATAGAAGGATGGGACCTAGAGACTCTACATTGATGATCAAGCTAAATAAAATCATTTTCAGGAATAGGTATCCAATCTCACAGATTCATGACCTTCTTGACTAGTTGAAGGGGTCCAAGTACTTCAGCAAGATTGATTTGAAGTTCGTTTATCACGAGGTTTCAATAAAAACCACAGATGTATGGAAGATCACCTTTAAATCCAAGGAGGGCCTTTTTGAATGGTTGGGTATGCCTTTCAAGTTGAAAAATTCCCTTGCAACTTTAATGAGGCTGATGGATGAAATCTTGTGACCCTTCACGAACTCCTTTATGGTTGTATATCTGGACGACATCCTCATCTTCAGTAAGAGTTGGGAAGAACACTTGCAACATATTTGGAAAGTCCTTCAAACACTATGACAACACAAATTATGTGCACTTTGATAAATGCAACTTTGTCATGAACCAGGTCCAATATATGGTTTACATCATTGACAAGCAAGGCGTGCATGTGTATCCAGCTAAGATCCAAGTTATTTAGGATTGGCCGTCCCCAAACACTCTAACAGAGATACATAGGATTCTGGGCCTTGCCAATTTCTATCAAAAGTTTGTGTTGGGATTATCTCATATCACTTGGAATTTGAGTCACGTTACCAAGGGTAGAGTGAAAGCAATTTTTTCTAGTCTGAATCCCAACATAAGGTGTTCGTTGAGTTGAAGCACTGCCTTTGCTCTGCACCGGTGCTCACATTGGTAGACTTGCAACAAAAATTTGAAATTGAGACATATGCCTTTGGCTATGATATAGGTGCAGTCCTCTCCCAACAAGGGCATTTGGTGGCATACCACAATGAGACACTCTCCAATACAATTTGGAAATACACCACTTATGACGAAAAGATGTATTCCATCATTCAAGATTGTAGGAAATGGAAACATTACATTATGGTGATGGAGATGATCATCCTCATAGATCATTGGCCTCTCCAATTTATATAGACACAAGGGAAGTTGCAGAACAAGCACCATTAGAAATGGTCAGCGTATATGCAATAGTTTCTTTTGAACATTAAGTAAAAGAAGAGAAACACCAAAAATGTTGTAGATTGCCTCATTCAACGACCAGTTGTGGCATTGACCAATGTGCTCGACTCTTATGGGAATAATACTTCTAAATATATGTAACTTTACAAAATTGATCTAGAATTTGCCCCCACATACTAGATGTTGATGGATGGAAAGCAAGTTCCAGACATGCACCTATAGGAAACACTGTTATGCCACCCAAGACACCCTTTTTTCCTTCAAGAAAACACGCCAAGATGATCTAGGAGGCGCACTATAGTCAGTTCACAGGACATTTTATTATAGAGAATATAGTTGCAGTATTGCTTAAGTATTTTTATTGGTCAATTTTTCGACAAGATGTTGGAAAATATATAAGAACTTGAACTTCCTGTGTCATCACCAAGCCAACCATTAAGAAACAAGTCCTATATACTTCTCTACCTACTCCTAGCCGACCATGTGAATCTATATCCATGGACTATATGTATGGCCTTCCTTCTACCAATCATGGTAATGAATGTGTATTTGTGGTCTTCGATATATTTTCTAAGATGGCCATATTGGTTGCTTGCAAGAAGAGTATTAGAGAAAATACATTGCCAAACTCTTCTTTGAAAGAATATGGGTACATTTCGGGGTCCCACAGACAACTATATCAGATTGGGATAACAATTTCCTAAGCACATTTTGGTCAAGCCTATGGTCATTGTTGGACACCATGTTCACTAAGTCGTCTGCATTCTACCCCTTGACTGATGGCTAGACAAATATCACCAACATGATGATTGTGCACATACTATGCATGTACAACTCTAAGCATCCACAAACATGGGATGAGAGTCTTCCATATGTGCAATGAAACTATAAAATAGCTCTCCATAGCTCAACTATCCAGAAACCATTTTAGGTGGGCGTGGAATTTCAGCCATTATGTCCCCTTAATGTTACATTTCCTTTTGCAACTACAATAAAATAATTTGGGCCATGTTCAATCCGACGTTGATAAAGCCACTAGGTTTATTGAGCACATTCAACACATCCATCGGTAGGTTCAGGATATATTGGATAAATCCAATGCCAAGTATAAACAATGACATGATCAACATCAGGTGCCACATAAGTTTCAAGTGGGTGACAAAGTTTGGTTACATATACAGAAAGAATTCCATGTCATATCGCATATGAAACTTTGACCACTCTGATACGATCCTTACACCATCACCCAAGTTGTGGGAGACAATGTCTTCAAGTTCAATATCCTTCCATTCATTGGCTTTCACCCCATATTCAATGTGGATTGCCTTCGTCCATACTTTCCACCATTGTTGGGCACATCAAACAATGTTGAGCAGTTGACACCAACAAATCTCAACCCACATTGCATTGAACAGGCCAAAATTGATTGGATCGAGGACACACAGGTTAATAACACTCAGAAATAGAGTATCCAACTATATCAAGTTGTCAAAAGATGACTAGCTCTTGCACCAGGGAAAGTGGCTTACTAGGGACAAAGTTCAAGAAAAGTTTCTCCATCTCATGGAGGCACTCAATGCAGTGGGGACCATTGCTTCCTGGGGGGGGGGGGATTGTTTCAGGTGGATATTAGTGGCCACCCACCTATTTCACTTTAATTCCCAATGTTGTTTCTTCTAGTTTCCTTAATTGTAGCACAATTTTCTATTTTTGAGAGTTTTTCGAGTCTTAAACTTTTGGAGCCATTTAGAGGTCCAAAAATATGTTTTTTGGGAAACGAAGAATCTGAAAAAGTGCTTGAATCTATTTAATAGATACATTTTTTCCCTCCTCGCGGATGTCTTTGAAATGAGGTATTTTGATAACCAAACGAAGATCGTATGCAAAAGTTACGACCCCGAGAAGTTGGTAGTCCAACTTACCTCAATAGGGCCTAACCATTGACGCTTCTTGTCATAGGGTTAGGGTTTCACACTTCTTCTTTATGATAAAAAGTCCTTAAAGCCTCATTGCAACATATTTTAGAAGGCATGCAGTTGTCACATCTCTTATCAGAGATAAGCTACCATCGCTCGAGCTAGTTTGTTTTCATTCTACATGTAAACAAATTCAGTATTTGTTATTAATCAATTGAAGTTCAATTTGTTTTGTAACTTTGTGTTTTTGTTTAAATATATATCTCATTTCGTTCTTTCATAAATTTAGATAAGTGATATTAGAGCAGTCTACTCTTTCTCTATTTTACTGTGCATGTCCCCAACAAGGCCAGGGTATATGGAGTTAGGACTTGAACTGGTTGAACCCTTGCAAGATCAACCTCACTAACCTTGACAACCTCCCATGGTAGAAGAAAAGAAAGACGAGGGAGCAAGATATCCTTTCAAAATGTTTCTCGAAGAGGCCTTCGAGCAACAAAGGAACTAGATGATGGATAACTTTTCCCATATCATTTGGTGAGTATCAGCGAGTGATGCATCTTCATCCAATGGTCATTTCAGAGGTGTCACTCCCTTTAAGGTATGAGTTAAATTTTACATTCCTATATTTTAAGGCGAGATGGATGCAGATGCCGTAAATAGATTGCTAAATCTGTTAGAAGGATATTTTTTTGTCCATAATTTTTCCAATAGTGAAAATATTACTTTTGCACTCCTCAAAGCCACTCCCCACGCTAAGGGATGGTGGAAAACATACTGTGAGCAAAGGGATGAGAAGGAACCCTCACTATTTTCAACCACACCCACTTGGAATTTTTTCTGAGACACTGTCATGGAACAATATTGCCCTATCAGGAGCTATGAACATAAGTACATAAAATGGACCACATTGTGACAGGAAATGGACCAAAATGTGTCTGATCAAAAATATTTTTCATACCCTTCGCATGAAGTTGGGTATCAAGGATTCTGAGTGGAATATGATACTCAATTATCATGGCTATCTGCGCAAATACATCCATGTAGCGATGGAGTTCCTAGACAAATCCTTTCTTGGCACCATATACCGATATGTTGTCAAGATCGAGAAAAAATTTAAACAAAAGAAGAAAGACTTTGGATCTACGAATCCAAAGCAGGGAAAAGGCACCCCCAAATTGTAGAATAGAGGGAAAATCCAAGGTGGGGTGACCCTGGAAAACCCATTTAAGCCACAAGCAAATAATGGCACCAAAAAGATGAAGAAGGACAAAGGGAAATGATGTTAGTTCCACCAGAGCCCCACTCACAACACAAATGAGCATTGTGTCAAGCAGTCATTGGAGGATGAGATGAAAGCTTCAGATCCAAATGCATGCTTCGAATTTGAGTTGGAACCCACAAGGGTGATGATAAGGGGAAGTAGATTATTGATGCAAATCCCAATGGGACCATTTCAACCACAAAGGTCTAGAAGATTGAGCCTAGAGATCCCGAGGATGGGGGGAATCTCTTCCACTCATAGATGTGGGTGAAAGGTTCTCTGTTGCATTCATTGTTGACAATGGGATCCAAAATAACCTCGTCTCAACTGAGGTCATGAAGCGGTTGGGCCTACCATCGAAAACACACCCGCAACTGTACAAAATCTGATGGCTCCACCAAGGGCGAGATCTCTGCGTCAACCAACAGTGCCACCTATCCTATAACATCAAGCCCTTCACAAATGAGGTACTATTTGATGTTGCTCCCCTTGAAGTTTGTGATGTGTTATTAGGTCAATCATACTTGTGGAAGTGCCATGTTTTGGATGAGTCTAGGCCTCGCACTATTGTTATTACTTTGGGCAGTAATTTATACAAGATATTGGAGGTAGTTCCATCTACCAACATTTTTTTAATCTCTGCTAAGCAATGCAGTAAAATCATCTCCCATACCAAGAAGTTTGTTTTCTTTTTTATTTTCTCTCAAATTAAGGGGAAGACAGTGGCCACATCCATGGCCCATAGGAAGGGTTCCTCCAGGAAACAAAAGTAGGTGGGTAAGGTCATGGAAGAATATAGGGACATATTCTACTCATCCACAAGGGTACCTTTGCACTATCAGGTCAAGGATTTGATCGATCTGACTCCTAGGGCACCTCTACCCAATGGGTCGATATACCACCACTCTCTTCTGGAAAACGAAGAAATCAAGCAATAGATCCAGTAGCTTCTACAAAAAGAATACATTCAACCAAGTTCCTCATCTTATGGGAGCCCAATTGTACTCATACAGAAGAAGGATGGGACATGGAGACACTACATTGATTATCAAGCACTAAATAAAATCACTATCAGGAACAGATATCTAATACCATGGATTGATGACCTTCTTGACTAACTTAAGGGGGCTAAGTACTTCAACATGATTGATTTTAAGTCTGGTTATCACTAGCTTCCAATATAACCCACAGATGTATGGAAGGCCGCCTTCAAATCCAAGGAGGGTATTTTTGAATGGTTGGTTATGCCTTTTAGGTTGACAAATTCCCCAACAACATTTATGAGGCTAATGGATGACATCTTGTGGCCCTTCACCAACTCATTCATGGTTGTATATCTAGATGACAACCTCATATTCAAAAAAAGTTGGGAAAAACCTGCAACATATTCGATAGGTCTTTCAAACCCTGCAACAAAACAAGTTGTGTTCCAACTTAGAGAAATTCACCTTTTCCATGAACCAAGTCCAATATTTTGGTTACATCATTGACAAGCAAGGTGTGCATGTGGATCTAGCTAAGATCCAAGTCGTTTAGGATTGGCCAGCCCCGAACACTCTAATAGAGCTTCACAACTTTCTAAGCCTTGCCAATTTCTATTGGAGGCTTGTGTTGCGATTCTCTCATATCACTTGGCCTTAGATCCAAGTTACCAAGAGTGGAGAAAAATCAAATATTTTTTGTTCTCAACCCCAACATAAGGAGTTGATAGACCATTGGATAAATAGGTGGTTGATGGTATTTGAAAAACCTCCTTGCCTTAATAAATAAGGAGGTGCCTAGCTCCACCTGTAATACAGAACAACCAATCGAGGCGGAACGATGGCAATGACAGTGGCAGGTGCAGGTTGCAGCAGCGTGGTCTCCTCTGGGGATCTTACTTTCAGAAACGGAGTTGATACCGAAAGCCAAAAGCCCAAGGATAAGGGGGTTTATCAGCTCACCAACAAATATGGCGCAAATGTTGATGGATTCAGCCCCATTTACGACACAAAAGATTGGTCTCCCTCTGGTGATGTCTATGTGGGAGCCACGATTTCCGGTTATTCTAGACGCGGGTTTCATGACGAGGCCTTGCAACTATTTAATCAGCTGGAAAGAGCAGGCGGGCGACCGGATCAGTTTGCTTTCGCCAGTGTCCTCCCTGCAATAGCCCATTTGGGTTCACTGGATAGGGGTAGAGATGTTCTTAGGAATGTGATTGTAGAGGGGTTTTAGTGTGATGTTTTTGTGAGGAGTGGGCTCATGGGCATGTATTTTAAATGGGGAAAAATGGAGGATGCATACAAAGTGTTTGAGAAAAGTCCTGAACGAGATGTTATTGATTGGAATGCATTGCTTTCTGGTTATGTGAAGAATGGGCAAGTGGACGACGCGCTGGAGCTATTTTGGGCAATGCCTGAGAGAAATGTGGTCTCATGGACTACCATAATTACAGGATATATGTAGAAGGGCTGTATGGACAAGGCGCTGGAGCTGTTTTAGAGGATGCCAAAATGGAATGATGTCTCGTGGAAAGCCATGGTTGCAGGATATGCTCGGAGTGGGCTTGTTGGCGAGGCGATGGAGTTGTTTTGGGAAATGCCGGAACAGAATGTGGTGTCGTGGACAGTGATGACTGCAGGTTATGTGCAGAATGGGTGCTTTGAAGAGGCACTGGAACTCTTTTGGCAAATGAAGATGACGGATGTGGAGGCAGATTCGAAAACTTTAGCAAATATTCTGTCGACATGTGCCAACGTGGCAGCTCTAGAGCAGGGCAAAGAGGTTCATGAGGAAATAATTAGAAGTGGTTTCAAGCCAATGTCTTTACTCACTCTGCCTCGTTCCAGATCCAGATCGTGCTCCTTTCTGGCAAAACTCTGCTACAATGGGTACGCTCTTCGGATCTAGTGCAGGACCTCAAACAAAGCCTGGAATTTAGGTTGGGGATTCCCTTTACTTCTCAACGACTCCTCCATGAAGGTAAACAACTTGAGGATCTTTATCCCATTTCTTTTTACAACATTAAGAGAAATTCCACCATTATTTTTACCCTTCGTTTGAGAGGGGGAGCTGTTGGATAGTCATCTTCAGCTGCAGCTTTTTCATACAAAGATGTTGTCCATGCTTAGAAGCCCAAGAAAACAACTCCACCAGCTCAGGCTCCCAAACCTTTCTTGGTGGACAAACTGGAGGAAACCCCCTCCATTGAAATAATGCATCCTTCGCTGGATGAGCAAATCCAAAAGTATGCAGAGCATGCCATTATTTGCAGGTTCAATGGGTTATGGCCACGCACAGCAAATCTCTACCAATGGATTCACTCTAACTAGACCAACAACTGCAAGGTTTTTCTCTGCTCAAAGGTTTCTTCATTGTAGTACTTGCTTTCAGTGAAGACTACCAAAAAGCATTAACTGAAAGTCCATGGTTTTGGGGCTCAGCAGGTTTATTCCTCACCCCTTGGTTCCCAGATTTCGATCCATCTTCAGCAATCATCACCAAGATCCCCATCTAGGTCAGACTTCCTAACCTCCCGGCGCATCTATGGCACTTTGCTATATTCCAAGGAATCATCAATTTTCTAGGCTGCTTTATAGCCACAGACACCTCTAGAGGGGAAAAAGGCTTATACACCTTTGCCAGAATTTGTGCAGAAATAGACATGAGCAAAGGTCTACCTGATCAGATTAATCTCAAAATTAGGGACTTCCATTGGACTTAGACCCTAGATTACGAGAACATAGCCTTTCGCTGCCGAAATTGCCATCACACAGGGCACCTTTAGAGCTCTTGTCCCTCGATGCCTGCCCAAAAGAAGAAAGCCAATCCTAAGCCGAAATCCAAAAGCTGGAAACCTCATGATCCTCCTCCCATGGCTGATTTTGATTCCAGCTCAGATGAAGAGGAAGGGGTTGCGGAAGGAATGGAAGCACAGGATCCGCCCTCGACTGGTCCTGAGGCTTCTACTGTCCCTCCAAACTCACAGAAAAGAACTCATGAGTCTTCTCCCTCGGATTCAGACAAGGAGACCTCTCCGTTAGCCCAGCTCAACTTGCAAATCATGCCAGATCAATAGAGTCATCTTGATTGGGTCAAAGTTGGTAAAAAGAAAGGAAAAAAATGCCGAATAGTTGACTCTACCCACGTTGGGTAGAATCCTCTGTTCTTCCCTTGTTACTCTGTTCTTCTTGTTACTTCTTGTTTAGCACTGCTCTCCACTTGTTTTCTCTTAGGAGCCGAGGTGGATAATCAATCCTTTCTGGCTGCCCGTTTTCTTGCTTCTCTTGGTTGTATCTTCATATTGTACCATACTTCCTCTTAATAGAATTAGTTTTTACTGAGAAAAAAAAACATAAGGAGTTCATTATGCTGAAGAAGTGGCTTTTCTCGACACCATTGCTCACATTTCAAGACCTACAATAACCATTTGAAGTTGATATAAATGCCTCTAACTATGCTATTGGTGCAGTCCTCACCTAGAAAGGGCATTCAATGGCCTATCACAGTGAGACACTCTTCGATAAAATTTGGAAATACCCCACTTTTGATAAAGAGATGGATTCCATCATGCATGATTACCAATAGTGGAAAAATTACATTCTCAGGAAGGAGATGATCATCCACACAGATCAATGATCTCTCCAGTTTATAAAAACATTTGGGAATTTGCAGAATAAACACCATCAGAAATGGTCCACATATCTGCAACAATTTCATTTGAACATTAAGTATAATAAGGGCAACACCAATACTGATGTAGATTGCCTCTATTGGGCACTGACTGTTGTGCACTACTCTTGTGAATACGAGACTTCTGGATGGTCGCAAATTTACAAAGATGATCCATAATTCACCACCACATTGTTGGGCAGCGGATCCCCCTATAACATGTTTTTGGGGCTTAAAGCTTGAGTTTTGGTTAATGTAATGTAAAGATCCCGTGAAATGCGGGCGCAGAGCGCGAGAGTCTAGGGTTGTCTGCCCTAAAATAATGTAATTTAATGTATAGTGTGTCGGCCTACCCATGGTCCGCGGACCATGGGATTGTATAAAAAGAGTGAGGCTCTAAGTGTAAGTGGGTAGTTTTGGGGGAAGAAATAGATAGATGCGAATGCATGGTTAGAGGATAGAAGTGGATTTGAAAGTATTGGGTCGTAGTAGTAGGTAAAGGCTCTGCAGCTGAGTACGCAGAGGCCTAGTAGACTCCACAACTGAGTGCACGGACTCCTGCAGCTGAGTGCGCAGGGTGGAGTCGGGTCTGTATTGAACTGAACTTGAAAAGGATCATTAATAAATATAAGTTGATTTGGCATATTGTGCATCTGTTTCGTAGATCTATATTTTTATGTTCGACGTTAATGGTATCTGTTTATCTATATATGCCCACTTGTATGTATGTTTATGTATGAAAACTTTCTAAGTAATTAACGAACAAAACCTAACTAAGGAAGACTTGGGCAATTAATACTCGTCGCACTATGATTGGATCTGCACGAAGGTAGCCCCACAAGATGCAAGGAGCCCGCGGGTGTGCGTAATCTAGTAAGCGCAAAGATTGAATCACGTACCTATTGCCCATATCAAACATCCCTAGGGTGTGGAAACTTGGTTCCAGACCCTCCCATACTACTTCAGGTGAGACCTTAGTCCGCGCTTTGCCGAATGTTGCCGAAAGGGTCAGTAGTATCGAGATTTGCTTTGCTAAACTCACTGCTGAACCTAGGTTAGGCCCCACGTAGCCAACACACATACTAGATGTTGATGGATGGCGAGGAATTTTCAAACTTCAACCTCTAAGATACACTGTTATTCCACTTGGGAAACCTTTTTTCTCCTTCAAGTGAGTGTGCCAAGATGATATGGGAGTCACGCTACAACTGGGCTGCAAGATATTTTGGTGCTAAGAGAAGAAAGTGGTAGTACTGTAGAAGTATTTTTATTTGCCAAGTCTCCGACAAGATGTCAGAAAATATATCAGATCTTGCACTACCTATGTCATCACCAAGGCAACCATTAAGAAGCAAGGGCAATAGACTCCTTTGCCTACTCCTAGTCAGCCCTAGGAATCCATATCCATGAAATATATATCTAACCTTCCTTCTACCAAGCTTGGTAACGAATATGTATTTATGGTCGTTGAATTTTTTTCTAAGATGGCCATATTGGCTGCTTGCAAGAAGAGTATCATAGTAGAAGCCACTGCCAAACTCTTCTTTAAATGAGTATGGGTAAATTTCGGGGTCCCGCCGACAATTATATCAAATTTGGATAACAGGTTCCTAAGTGCATTTTGGTCAAGCCTCTGGTCATCGTTGGACACAAAAATCACCAAGTCGACAAAATTCCACCCCCAGATTGATGGCCAGACAAAGGTCATTAAAAGGATGATTATGCACATACTATGCATGTACAACTCCAAGAATCCATGAACATGGGATGGGAGTTGTTACACAAAAATATCGTCACCTTGATTATTTGCAGTTGGTATGGGTCTATCACCACCTATGCCAGCTTCCTAAGCAAGTCTCAAACCTCAGCTCTTCAAAACAAGCTTTAGAAATAAGAGAAAGACATAAAAAAAGTAATGTAACTCTGGTTTCGCACTTTCTCTCACTTTTGCCTGCGGGCCTGCACCTTTTGTTCAGAATATCTGCGTACTTATACGCTCTGTATGTAAAGGGAAGGGTGCGTACCCCTGTGAAAGTCAAAAGGCGCAATTTTTATCTTAAAAAACTCACTTTGGGTTAATTCTAGAGTTTTCTAGAAGTATTTCTTCCGTGGATTGTTCGCTCCAAGTGGTTCATGCATCCCATAAGAGGAGGAACTAATCCCTTGTTAGGAGGAGCTATCCCTTTGAAGGAGGATTCTATCCCTTTGAAGGAGGACCTGGTAACTGATCTCCATTGCACTATAAATTGAGGCATTGGATCAGTGGCTAGGGAGGTTAGAAGCTGAACTTTTGAGGGTAAATGCTAGTGAAATCAAGACTTCCTATTTGAGCTTAAGAGGAGAGATCAAATACCTTTTTGGCTTCATTGGGGAGTGAGTGAAGCTTGTCAAAGTAGAGGAGACTTCTTGTTGGACCCTGCGAGGAGCTTGTATAGCGTCAAGGAAAAGGTTGTAAAGTTCTTCTTCTTTTGAATTAATACAATCAGGCTCATTTTTCTCAACAAGTATCTCATGTTATTTGTTTCATGGACTCCTTGACTTTCATGTTAAATATGTTTTATAATACTGGTTATTCAGGTGCTATTTAATCGTTT
>APFE030550165.1:0-10180 GCA_000404065.3 Pinus taeda | reverse complement strand
GGCAGGTGAATTGACGAAGTACAAGTGCACTATATGTGCTAGAAGTTACTTATGTCATTAAGGTGATTATGTTATTGTTATCTAAATTGATGTCAAATTCTAGAATCAATATGGAGATGATGTTAATATCTATATTAGTGTTATTTTTTAGAGTTGTTAATTTATTATTTTAAATGATATCTCTAGAGTTAATTCTAATTGAATTGAGCTTTGTAGGATGGTTGAATAATGATCTTAACTCTTTTCAATGAATATACTAAGTTAATCTACTTTTAAATTGTTTTTGGCTTTTTATGTTGCAGCTAAACAAAGCTAATTATGATAGCATGGAATGATATGAAGGAGATCCTATTTTATCAAATTGGAAAATAAAAGATGATTGAATTTATATGTTGAAAAATACTCTCACTCTTATCTATTGCAACTTCATTCAATGCAAAAGTAAAGGAGAAACAAGATTACTAAGCTATGAAATAACTAAACTATGAACACAATCGAAATGATTGAGTTATACTAGGTATAAAACAAACGAGATGATTGAGTTATGCTAGATATAAAGAAAACGAGATGATTGAGTTATGCTAGGTATAAAGCAAATGAGATTACTAATGCAGAGATCAATCTAGTCACGAACTCCATTGAATTGCATCCTAGAAATATAAAAACAGAGCATCCACAAATTAAATCTATGAAATAAAATAAAATATAATTGCAGTGAATCGAAGACCTAATTTGCATGCAAGGGCCTTCCACGAGCCAGTCAACAACTTTAATCAACAACACATAAAATGTATGAACCAAGATCTTTTCATTAATCAGAAAATGCTTTAAAATTACATACGGTGGCACACCCTTAACACAGGCTCGCCATTGTTCTTATAGAGTTTTTAATTAATAACATGAGAAATTCAAGCCTACGGATCTTCACTACAATCCTTATTAAACCAAATCGTCTCTTATTCGTTAATTTTATATTGAAAAAGAAAATCAATAATATCTCTTGTAACTCAGATTCTGTTCTAGCACATTATCTTGCGATTGACTATCATGGTTGACCATGTTGTAGTGCGAACATCTTGAAGGATTAGCTCGAGAAAACAAGAAGAAATCCATGAGAGGATCATTCCCTATCTACCCATATACTTCTTTGTTGAGCTGGTGCACTCGAACCCTGTCAAAAATGGAAGTAGTTGCAGATCTATGGATTAGCTGCAGAATCAGGTCAATTCTGTAGCTGCATGTAAACTTTAATAAAACAATAAGGAATATTGACAAAATATGAAAAATATGACATATGAGTGCTTACCTTAACAAAAACTTATATTTATTGCATTTATTTGGATGATAGTGATAGGAAAAAGGAAGTAATATGGGAAAAAAGGGTGTCAAGGTAATGTAGTTCTTGGACTCTACACTTATTCTTAAAGAGTCTCTCGAACTCATCCAATATAAAATCTTCTTCCCAAATTCCCTTGAAATTATTTACATCTTCCCACCAGATATCTACTTTCCATTTGACACTGAAGGTGGCTATTTTGTCTTTCATGTTCTCTTAGTAGTTATGCAATCTGAAGAATTTCTTCATCCCAAGCAACCTTGCCTCTACATCTTCTAACTTTTTCATCTCTCCATTGAATGTAGGAGGCTTGAATTTATTGAAAACATCAGGAAAATACTCACTCCTCCTATAAGGATGATGGCGGTGATGACTGTGATTATGTCTCCTGGATGAGGAACTGGACTGATACCCATACATATCAATCCTCCTATCATGTGTATCCAATGATCTAGCACCTCTAACTATGTCCCCTCTATCCAAACTCTCTCATGACTGAGATATTCTACCATAGGCTTCATTAGTCTTCTATTCCTTATCTTGACTAATCCTCAACTATCCCTATCTCTGCAAGTCTGACAAACTCTAAAGGATAACTACATTGACCTTTGCCTGCTTTTCCTGAGCCTCAACTAACCTGTCATTGTCTTCCTTGAAACTTCTAATCTTTGCCTTCAAACTCCTCAATGTATCTTCTATACCAGGAGAATACTAATATCCTTGTTACTCAACCGATCTACATGGAGAGTCACATGAACTCTAGTCTATCATCTTACTCGTAATATATGATTCTCTTCTTCCTGCAATCATGTCATGTCAGATAAACCAAATATATACCATAATAAAAATGATACCTCAATGATGTTCAAGGGAGGCTTATTTCATCTACAAAATCAATTTAAATTAACATGTATCATGCTAACATATGCATAATCATATCAATATATCAAAATCATGCATGATAAAACCAACCACATTTAGTGACCTCATGCATCACAACCATAACCATGACAATAAATGCATAACAACATGCATCTAACCATAACCATACCACCCAAAAAGAGTGCAACCTGCTCTAATACCACTCTGTAACATCCCCTCCCATATCTACCCACTTTAACCGACATTTTTTGGGGTAAACATGAGTTGGGGGATATTATGACATGACTCAACCTTATAAATAAACTTAAGGAAATGGAGTTGACAAAACAATACCGTACTAACTTCCCTCAGGTGCTACAAGACCTCCAAGAGTTAAACCAGCCTTCCAGGTGCCCAAATCTTGAGTCAACTTGATTTTCACTGATCTAGAGACCTAGATGCTAGTATACAACTTCCTGAATTTTACTATAACCATCCAGTTGCATGCATAAGCCTACAAGGGAGCGACTGTAGTCATTTTCACCCAGATATGTGCTAGCGATTGCAAGATTTGAAGAAATTTTTCAGTCTCCAGACCACTGCCCAAAACTTGATGAAACTTTCCAAAATGATAAATGACACAAGGAAAAATCCTCTAGCACAAAACTCAATCAAGGAATTTACCTAAATCTGTCTAACCATGACGGTCATTCCATTAAACACATGGAAAATATGAAATCCGCAGGGCATGAATGCATATATGAACATAGAGATATGAAACTTATCTAAGAAACATCAAGAAGGTCTAATTCCCTCTCATAATAGCTTCCATAACATCCATTAGGTCATGCATTCATTATCTAGTAATTTACAAGTAAAAACATGATAAGATGCATAACTTGAATCTATCATAAAACCATTATTATAACCAAAAAATAACCAGATAAATATTAATGATAGAAAAGCCACTAAAGCCACATAATAACAAGTATAATTACTAATGAATTACAAGGGGGGAAAACTCTTATCATTGATATGCAGAATCCAACGAATTTAGGGACTTCTACATACCACCCAACCATAGATTGAGCTAAACCAAATCTTTCTTTAGCCTGTCACCTGCATTCCATATTACAAGCATAAATGTGGGATCTCATCGTATAAACCGATACATAAACAACCAAGGCTATCCAGAGGTTAAACCAACTCCACCGTTATACTACCATGATCTCACATAACCAATCTTGAGATGAAAAAACCAAATCGAGCTTGGATGCCTCAAAATTCCTTCACTATCCCTTAAGGAATTTTCTTGTCTCCACCCACTTGTTGAGGGCTTCCCAAAGAAAACCATCTCCACCCCCAACCCTTTGGATTTTCCTGATACCACCTCACGGGGATCCAAAAACCTTATGACAATCCAAATCTCAACCAAGAATGAATCCTATCACACCATGGCTATCCAAAAATGGCAAGGCAAGGCTAAAACCACTGTCAAACCCAAAAAAATCTATGCCAATGACAACAAATGAACCAAATACACACATGCATATACCATGCATTCCAAATTCATCTAGGAAATCATACATGCAACCTATTACCTGCAAGTGTTCCTATTGAAGCTGCTTGATCCAAATTTTCCTTGCTTGATCCTTGATTTCATTTCCCTTCCTTTGTTTTACTTTTCTTTCCTTGTCCTTACTTTGCTTGCTTGATTTCTTTCTCCTCTTGGTGCTCTTGTCCTCTATGAAACCAATTCCAAAATTAAACTGACAAAAGGATAACCAATAAACGTTGTGAATTGATCCTTTAAATCCTTTTCATTATTGATACCTCTAATTTCTTCATTTTTACTCTTTTCCCTTCAATTTCCTCCTCACATGCAACCTATGACCTTTCACCTTCCTTTTATCCTAATTTCCTTTATTTTCGTAAATAAAATTATTGGGTGAGTTTTATATTATTTCTACAACTAGTCGCAAACATAGCGGGGATAGCTCGCCTTGTACATTACGTTGGGTATAGCAGGGGGTCGTAGTCCCGCTGTACAAGGTCCAGGGCAACGCCCCAAGAATTTTTTTAAACCCTATATTAGGTGGGAAGACCTACTTATGGTTTTCTGCATGGGTTTTGCACATAGCTTTGGGCATGATGGTATTATGCCCATTGTATTTTGTAGATATTGTCAAGGGAACTATTATTATGTTCTAATCTAGGGTTAATGGATTAGGGTTTATGAAGGCTTCAACACGTATATATATGTATTGTAACATTGAAAGGAACATAATGAAAAATCAATTTGATAGTCCCGGTTTTGGGATCCAGGGGAAAATATATGTATATTTGTTTTATATTCTCGTTATTGTTTACTTTATGTTTTTAGAATTTGTCTGCAAGTAATTTATGTACAGGGTTAAAACCTACATTTGGTATCAGATTTGTTTCAACTTCAAGGGGACGCCTTTACTGCTGAGGGGTTTTTCTCGGGCCTGTGGTAGACCCTGTTCAGTAGGAGGCCTACAGGATCGATTCTTGCAGTGAAAGAAGATGGCGAGAAGTGGAAAGTTCGAGATCGATAAATTTAATGGTCATAGTTTTGAGTTGTGGAAGCTCAAGATGGATGATCTGTTGGTAGATAAAGATCAGTGGATCATGGTAGATCTGGGTACTAAACCAATGACAATGTTAGCATAAGACTGGACGAAGCTAGATCAAAATAAAAATAACACAATGCAGTTGTGTATCTTAGATTTAGTATTGTTGAATGTATTAGGGGAAGCTACAACAAAGGATTTGTGGGTCAAGTTAGGGACTTTGTATCAATATAAGTTTCTGGTGAACAAATTGTTCCTGTGAAAAACATTGTATAACTTGAGGATGAAGGATGAAGACTCAATGACAAAGCATTTGGATGCTTTTAATACAGTGGTAAGTCAATTTTTATCTATTGATATAAAAATTTCAAATGAATATAAGTGCATAAGTTTGATGAGATAGTCTCATCCTTGTCGTCGGAGGAGATGAGATGGAAAAATATGGAGAGCCAAGATGGAGATTCCTTATCTGTATGAGGATGGTCCCAGAACATAAACAAAAAGAAGTCCTCAAGTGTGAGATATAAATCTAGAGGGAGATCTAAATCTCCAAGAAAACTTGTCAAGTTATGTTGGAAATGTGAAAAGGAAGGGCATTTCATAAAGGGCTGTAGATCTAAAGCTCCTAAGAAAGGAAAGGGATCTGATGATGTGCCTTTTGTAGAGGTAAAAACCACCTTAGATAAAGGTGGGGATGTGTACTTGGCTTCTTCTCCAAGTACACATGTAGATCATGAGGCATGGTTGATTGACTCAAGTGCGTCCTTTCACTTCACTCCCCATAGGGAGTGGTTATACGAGTATGAGAAATATGATGGAGGTGATGTATTCTTAGGGGATGACAAGAAGTCTAGAATTAATTAGGTTTATATGTACACTGGTCGGAGGATTATTCTTTCAAAGAACAATCATTCATAATCTACCATTTTTTGGTCCTGATGATAAACCCCCTTTGGGATTTGAAACATCGACATGATGAATATAATACTATGGATAATCTGGATCATACTACACCAAGTCTAGAATTGTCAGAAGCGAAAAAATCAAGCTAAAATTGCAAGGTGGGATTAGAACACTTCCTAGTGTTCTCCATATTCCTGCATTGGTTAGAAATTTGATTTCTGTAAGTAATATGGATGATTTAGGTGTAAAAATAGTGTTCGAGAAAGATACCTGCAAGATGGTTCAGGGAACATTGGTATTAATGTGGGGATTTCAGATTGGAACTCTATACAAGCTTCTAGGTAGTATTATTATTGATGGGTGCAACAGTTATGTGGTTGGACCTGTGTCGGTTCCATCACTGGGTAAGTTTGTGTGCTATATATCATTTATAGATGATTTTTCAATGAATAATGGATCTATTTCCTCATAAAGAAATTTGAAACTTTGATAGATTTAAAGAATTTAAGGCTCTGGTGGAAAACCAAACAAAAAAGAAGATAAAGGTGTTGAGGATAGATAATGATGGAGAGTTATGCAAGAAAGAATTTGAAGATTTTTGTAAGAAGTGTGGCATAGAATGAAAGAAGACTACTTTATACACACCTTAGAAAAACGGAGATGCAAAAAGAATGAATAGGACGTTGATGGAAAAGGAAAGAAGAATGCTCAGTGGTGTCAGGTCAGGACATGAATTCTAGGTAGAGGCATTGGAGACTACATGTTACCTGGTTAACAGATCATCTTCATCAACGTTGGAGGATAAGTCTCCACGTGAGGTATGGAATGGTAAGAAAACCTCTCTTTCACCTTTGATGGTATTTGATTTTGATGCATATGTACATGTTCCAAAGGAAAAAAGAACCAAGTTGGAAAATAAATATGAAAAGTGCTTATTTATTGCATATAAGGATGGTTTAAAAGTCTACAATCTTTGGAAAACAATGAAGGTTGTGTACATCCGAGATGTGGTGTTTAGAGAGAAGAAATATGTTATTAACCATGAATTCCTACCAAAGGAACCTGAGAAGATAGATTTTGAGCTAAAGGAGGAAGAATCAAACTCTACAATAGATCAAGAATCAGAAGATGAAGAGCCACAAACTCTAGCTATGAGAAGATCAGTTCAAGAAAGAAGACATCCATAAATGTATAATCAATCTGCATTGTGTTCAATTTTTTATTTGTCTATTACTGATGATGATCCCAAAACTGTCAGGGAGGTTGTAGATTTAGAGGATGGAAAACTCTGGAAAGATGCCATGGTTGATGAAATGGCATCTTTGGAAAAAAATGAGGTTTGAATATGGTGGAGTTGTCGAATGGAAGGAAACCCATTGGAAGCAAATGGGCGTTTAAGAAGAAGATGAATGCAGGAGGCAAGGTGGAGAAATACAAAGCTCAATTGGCAGAAAAAGCTTATTCCTAGGTGTCGAGAATTTATCTTGGTGATATTTTTTTTTTCCTATTTCCAAGGTAGCTTCAATTATATTACTTTTATCTGGTGTTGCTTTTGATTTTGAGGTAGAATAGACGGATGTGAAGACAACATTTCTTCATATGGATCTGGAAGAAGAGATCTATGTGAAGCAACATGAAGGTTTTGTAGTTAAGAAAAATAAATAACTGGTATGCAGGTTAAAAAAGTCTTTGTATGGGTTAAAAAAGTCACCAAGGATGTGGTATCAAAAATTTGATACATATATACAAGAACTTGGCTCCACCAGAAGCAAATTAGATCATTGTGTGTATTTTAAATTAATTGGTGACTGTGTTATTTTTCTGGTCTTGTATGTGTATGATATGTTTCTCATTGGAAATGATAAAGAAATTATCTAGGATTTGAAGACCCAACTATCCTCCAAATTCGACATGAAGGATCTTGGTGCTGCAAACTATATTTTGGGCATGGAAAATAATGAGATGGGGAAAAGAGGAAGCTATGGTTAAACTAAAGGAAGTATGTCAAAAAAATACTACAAAGGTTTAATATGCAGGATAGTAAACTAGTGAAGGTTCTTATTCCTGTAGGTGTAAAATTATCTGTTGAACAGTGTCCCAAGAAATAAGAAGAGGAAGGGAACATGTCCCATGTTCCATATGCAAGTGAATTTGGTAGCTTGATGTATGCAATGGTCTGTACTGAATAAGACATTGCACATGTAGTGGGGTTTTGAGCAGTTTTATGTCAAAACTAGGGAAGGAGCATTGGACTGTAGGTTTTAACCCTATACAAAAATTACCTACAAATGAATTCCTAACAAACAAAAAATATACAATGGCGAGAAACACAAAAGAAATACACAAAGATTTTCCATGAGATCCCAAAATCGGGACTACCAGATTGATTTTTTTCATTAAATTCATTTCAATGTTACAACACATATATATACATGTTGAAGCATTCATAAACCTCAATCCATTAACCTTGGATTAGAACATTACCATAGTTCCCTTGACCAGAGCTACAAAATACCATGGGAAGAAAGCCATCTTTCCCAAAACCATGTGCGAAACCCATGCACAAAACCATAGGTAGGTTTTCCCACCTAATATAGCGTCCAAAACTCTTTTTCAGCGGGTGCTGCATCTGGCACAACGAAGGGGGTTCTATCGCCCACCCTTTAACTCCCTTGCTTCGCGCATGTGGCTAGTCATGGAAATAATATAACACACACCCAACATGGACAAGAATGAAGCACGTTTTCAGGTATTTGCGTGGCACTAGTGATTATGGTTTGTGCTACCAAGGAAGACCAGGATTGGACAAAAATTTGGACATATGTGGCTTTGTTTATGTGGAATGATATGGATATATGGATCAAAGAAGATATACAAGTGGGTATGTGTTTAACCTATTTGGAGGTGTATTCAGTTGGATGAGAAAGAGACAGTCTGCAGTGGCACTTTCAACTACCTAGGCAGCATACATGTTAGCCACTCATGAAAGCAAGGAAGAAATTTGGTTGCAGAGATTGTGTTCAAGTATTGGGTTAGTACATTGAGCTATAAGGATAGACTGTGATAGCCAAAGTGCAATTTATTAGCTAAGAACCCTGCTTATTATTCAAGGACAAAGCACAATGATGTTCAATATCACTTTCTTAGGGATATGGTTGAGGATAAAAAGGTTTTGCTGGTAAAGGTGGACACTTTGAAGAATGTTGCAGGTCCATTGAAAAATTCCATGAGCATTGAGAAATTTTCTTAGTGTAGATAAACAATGGGTGTTGCAGAGATGGACTAATGACTAAGCTCTCCCGTGACCTCTTGTGTGGAAAAGAAAATAACAAGTAGGAGAATGTTAGGTGTGTGTTATATTCTTTCCATGACTAGTCGCATGTATGGGGGGGTCACAGGGGGGACGCAACTGATCCGAATTGGATCCATGAAAATTATCAAAGTGCTATGACTGTATCAAATCAAGACAAACTTCAAAAACTTGTGGACAATGAGCTATCAAGAAGGACCTCGGGACAATAGCATTTTGTAGCCAGCAAGGAATGATGAGGACCTCGATCAAAGCGCATTGACCAAGGCCCATGGAGACTGTGCAGGGTGCAAAATAGAAGTTAAGAAGTCCGGATCAGAAAACGGAGGTCGTTTCTGATGTGTGATTAGTGCTAAGCACTAATCATGCATCACTGGGAAAAACCCCTCGACATGGCAAGGCCTCGAGCACTCGTTCACAAGGAAAGCCAAAAACCGTGGGAAAAGCACTAAAGTGAAAGGCAGGTCCTGCACTCCAAAACTAGTGGAATATTGGAGGCATTTTGGGTGCTAAGCGGAATTGTCAGGAGACCCAGTAATGCCATACAGTGAACGACGCGTGTCCGGCGGATGAGAGAGAAAACCGCCTTTCATCGCGGGCTAACATCCGAGCAAGTCAACCACGCGATAATCGTAGGATCTAGAGGCACTAGATCTAACGGCAGAGATTGCGCCCAATGGGAAACTGGATCTAGAGGGAGAATTAAGTGACGACATATAAAAGTCTGAAGTCCGATTTGACTGCTGAGTTGGTGGATGAATCATTACACGGAGTAACCGAAATACCTGAAACCGTTTGAGGAAGAGCTGGTGCAGTTCGTGAGAGGACAAGTGGCCACTTCCCTGTGAGACGTTACACAGTGGCGATGATGTAGAGGTAGGGAACTCCAAGCGAAAAGCAGCAGTCGATCCGAAGGGGCGGAAGAGGAAACAAACAGTCATGAGACGTATTGGCTTTAAGCCATGAACATATAGAGAAAAGACAAGTGAGACAGAAGAGGAGAGGGAAGCACTGTCAAAAAGAAGAGAACAGTGAGGAAGGAGATAGAAGAGACAGAAGCAGACGCAGAGAGCCGAGCTAACTTGTAGAGATAAGGCAGCATCAAGCAGACAAAAGGCTTGAGAGGTTTGAGCAATCCCTATGAGGACATCTGTCGGGAACTGAGTGCCAAATTGG
>APFE030550160.1:0-16004 GCA_000404065.3 Pinus taeda | reverse complement strand
ACCTTTAAGGACTTCCTTGTTAGTCCCTGCCTCTGGCATGGCAGGGACTATAGCGTTCGATATGGCGTTGACCGCCTATTAATTCACCTGTTGACCCGTTTTTTTTTGAGTTATTTCTATTTTAACCAAAGTTTATTTAAAACAAGTTTGCATTATGAAAATTTTAACCAAACTTTTGGATTTAGCCTCTTATTGCAGGCTTCACGTGCCCCAATGCTGTTTTTAACGAGGGAAAACGATTTTATCCTAAGTCTTTAAACTGGGATCATGGAAAGCGATTTTATCCTAAGTCGATTTTATCCTAAGTTTTTAAACTAACAATTGTGGTAGGTACATAGGTTACAAGGTTACAAATGTCGTCACTGCTGATTGCAAGGGTTGTTTACACCTGTCCAGATGCATGCACCTCCATTCCTTCTTATATCACCACACCCATGCCTCCCCACAGAATCGAACTAGCAGCTTGTATTCACTACCCGCAACTTCATTTCTGGTTGGTTTTGCTCTGAAATTAATCAGTTTCCTCTTCTTGGATCATCTTAACAATGGCAGCTGTTTCACAAGCTCTTCTACAACACCCTGTAGCCTTCAACACACAAAAACAGAGTATGTATATGTGTCTGCTTGCCATTTTCATTTCATTTTTTGCCAACTTTTTTCTTGATGACAGTTATTTTTATTTTCCGTAGTTCTGCAATTGTTAGTGCCAGTCCAGATTAATGTCGGTTTTGTTTATAAATTGCAGCGACAGGGCTGAGTGCGGCTCGGCTAAATTCAATTTTAGTGTCGGCCACCAAGATTTCGGCGAAGAAGAGTTCAAGTAAACAACACAGAATTTTCACTCAGCAATTGGATAGTCATTCGTTACAGCCTCAATCACGCCCTGGTGATTCATGTGCTTGTTTGGCCGCAACCATTACAGCGCCTTGTACGGTTTTCCACTGCTATTTTTCTCTGTTTGGCAAACAAAAATGACGAGGCCGAGGATGAGCCCGTGCCTGCCTCGCTCGCCCACTGGTTTACCTCCTCCCCAAAATATCTATATATCTCCGCACTCATACTTCCACGTATATCAATTTTCTGGGCTTGTTTGCAAAACTGTGAATACATTACCTGAGCTCTGCAATTTCTGCAATTTTTTGTGTTTGTGAAGCCCTGCGATTCGAACTGTTAACCTGCTGCTTCATGGCTCCCACGGCGTCGATGCTCTCTGTGTTGTATGTGGGTCGCAGGAGCCCCAAAGCTTTTGTGACGGCCTCGACCTCGGCCTCCTCCATTTCCATTACCGCAGAGGAAGGAAATGAAGTCCCCAAATCCGAACCAGTCGCTCAATCTTCCCGGCGGTACGTGCAGGCGGGATTCCGGTACCCATTTCGGAAAATTTGTGATTATACTGAAACGAGTGAAGCGGAAAAGCAATTTGAGAAGACAAAGTTTCTGAGCTGCTGGTAGAATTAATGGTGTACTGTCAAACTTTAGTTGGGTGCAGAACTGGTGTACTGTGTACTGTTGAAGATTTATGAAAGAATTCTGTCACTAAGCTGTCCCAATTTAGAGAACTTTATAATCCAAGATGGCGTTACTGTATTTTGGCATTTACTACTGTTTGTAATTTTTTTCTGAGAATATACAGTCAAGAATTACAGCAATTGGTTGTGTTATACGGCCAGAAGATCCATTTTCTTTTGCGTCCAATGGTTAGGGAGTGCGAATGATTATAAATTTATGTTTCTCTGGTCGGTTTTTGACAGTGGGATTGCATTATCTATGGAAATTATTAATTACTGAAATGTTATAGCTATCTACTCCGTTTCGGCAATCTTTCCCGGTGAATATTTACGTTACAAATATTTTTTTGGTGAATATTTAAATAATAAATATGAAGAAAAATAGAAATTTAGATTTTAGGGTTGGAAGTGATTTACGTGGCTGAATTTTTTAATAAAATATTTTATTTATAAAATATGAGTAATTTAATAAATTTAATTTTAATTTTTAGTTAAAGAATTAAAATCAATTTAAGTAAAGTTTTTAATAGAAAATAAATTTTTGGCCTAGGTGTTTTGAACTAACACGTGCGTTTCATCATCAAGATTTTGCTTTGGCATGAATAAATAAATTGAGATCTTAAGAGGATAAATTAATTGATTGGTTAAGCACAAAATTTACATAAATTTCGGTGAATAGTAAATATTAGTAAGTAGTGTTACTCCTACATAAGAGCTGAGAAAAATATAAATAATAATATAAAATAATGAATAAATTAGAAAGTAGTATTACTCCTAATGGTATATTTACCTCTTAGTCCTATCCATTTTTTTATGTAAACACTTGCTTAAATTATGATAGGAAATGTTAATTACTTGAGTATGAGTTATTTTTGAATGGTTTCCCTGCAAAAGCTTAAGAATAAAAATAACTACACAAATATCTAAAAATCACGGATGAATATTGCATCTATATCCATAAATAAATCATGGCATAAAATATGTGAGGAAGACATTCACATGGCATTATATTGTGCGAAGTTGCAATAAGAGTCTACGACTTTCAAGTTATGCTTCAATAAAATGTTTGAAAGATGTGAAGTGGAGTGAAGCGGATAAATAAGTGTTGAGGAAAATAATAGTGAGAAGTAGCTCTTGGTAATTATTTTTTATTATATGTTATTTCTATCCATTTATATGCAAAGACTTCTTAAATTATAGTGTAAGTAATTGATGGTAAATATGTTATTTACTTTTCTATGAGCTATGATGGTATTATATTATGCAAAGATTGCCATAAAACCTTCAAGTTATTGTCCAATTGAAAATGAGAGATAGTTACTCCCCATGAAGAGTTATTTAAAATGAAAGAGTTAATTAAAATTGAGTCAAAGTTTAGTTTAGTCATATTTTGGACAAAGTTGAATTTATACATGTTGAATTAAATTTATTTATATGTTTAGATCACAGTCTAACCGGGGACTTTTTGGCTTATTGTGTGGTTGAGTTTCTGGTTAATTTTGCACTAGTTGTGGAGTAAAAGTGTTTTCACGCTTATGCCAATCTATTTCTATATTTTAAATTGATATTTACTTGTTATTATTTTGAAAACTATAATAGGGCAAATTTCAATAATTTTAATATAAAACTTTAAATTTAAATATTGACACTAGTTTTAATGTTTCTTTATAAATATCATTTTAGTAATTGTTGTTTTGTTACTCGCAAGCAATTTTCTAAGAAAACGTGAAATAGAACGGTAACATTAATAGCTGTGAATGCCAATTGAATGGTAATGTTAATCGCTCTGAATGAGATGCACAGTTCCAGACATCCAGACATGCGGACACGTACTTTTTTAGTTGTAAGTTCATAATAATATTTGCATCCACTGCTCTAAGTTTTGCAATTCGCTGCAGACCCCGGCAGGGACTACCGCCACTGCAGTGGCTCCTTGTTTATAAATAAGTTGAGTAAATATATTCTCGTTAATTTTACTTGTGTCATAACCCATGTGTATATATGTGTATTGGCCTTATGAGATAATCAAATATGTAAATTAGTAATGTTAAGTCTTCTTTTTTATTCAATGGCCCGCTATTAATTTACTCTATTCCACATTTTAATTTTTTATGTAATCTTTAATATATCATAGATTTGATTAAATTAAAAATATAATAAATATATTTCCAAATATATCTAATAAAAAATTTCATTCACTTATTATTATTTTATCTTTAATTGTAGTTCGATTTTCTGTTATTGCAAATTATAAGAAAATATCCATTTTATTTATTAAACTTTTCAATTTGATAATATTATATCTGTGTATTTACTATTAATTGTATTTATTTACACGAAATAAAAAATACTCTAATATATTTGTTATATATTTTATTATACGGAATAACAGAATACATCTAATACATCCTAATAATAGGCAAAAATAAATATTTCACGTTAAATAGAAAATAATTTAAAAAGAAACCAGCCGCAAAAATCTACTTGAGAATAAAAAATGCCTCTCAACTTTATACAGAACTAATCGTATATGCTAACACAGTAAATAAAATAAAAATAAATTTCATAAATATCAGTGGTTATATCTATTAGAAGTAATGTAGATGTGTGCGATGGTGTGTCGTATTATATAATTGTATTAAATATCCATTAAACGTTTACTGGTACCTTTACATATATGGCATGTAAATGTGTATTTAATATTCTAGATTCAATAAATGTTTCTTTTACCAAATTCAACATAATAGAGAAGAATCTGGCAAATACTTATTCAAAGTTCCATCGATCACAAACTTGAAACTAGTAATGGTATATAGGGCCGCGAATAAGGAAATCACAAGGTGAGTAACTTTCTTATTTCTTCTGCCACCATAACTAAACACATTTAGGCAACATAACAGTTCGTAACTCTTGAAAACTTGATAGGAAATAATGTAGATATATATAGAAAGGGTTAGGTAAGACAACAATGTAGACATTTGAGAAACAAACAATTTATTTGAGAGAATTTGAGAAACAAACAATTTATTTAAGAGAAATTTTGGCATATCAATGCATATCCTTAATGCAACCACACATTCATTAAATGCTGACATATACCTTTATTACATATATGGTGTGCAAATGTGTATCAAACAGAACTGGCCAATAGTTATTCAATGTTTCATTGCCCACAAAGCTTGACACTAACACTGGTATATAGGGTTGTAAAGAAGGTAATCACAAGGTGAATAACCTTCCTATTGCTTATGCCACCATAAATGAACACATTTCGACAACAAAATAGCTCATAACTTCATAAAACTTGATAGGAAGCTATATATATAGAAACCGACAAATACTTATTCAACATTCCATCACCCACAAAGCTTGAACCTAGAATTGGTATATATATATATATAATGGGTTAGGTGAGACAATAATGTAGACATTTGAGAAAGAAACAGTTTATTTGAGATAAATCCTAGCATATCAATGCAGAGCCCTGATATTGATCTGAATGGGAAGTGACATCCACCCATGGTATTGTAAGTGGAATCTATCCATGGTATTCTTTGACCCATGGTATTTATCCGCCCATGTTATTCATCCACACATGGAATTTACCCTTGGTATTGTAAGTGACATCTAACCATGGTATTCATCCACCCATTGTATTTATCCACCCATGGTATTGTAAATGACCTCTACCCATGGTATTAATTCGCCCATGGTATTAACCACCCATGGAATTTAACCGTGGTATTGTAACTAAAAAAGGCTATAAGTAACAAGTTGCATTTTGTAAAAGGACAAATGGTCCACCATAATGTAGCCTTTACATATATTCTCTATTTTAATAAAAAAAGTTTCTTGGTGGTTTTGTTCACTGTGTTCTCATTTTTTTTTGGTATTTCAATTTTTTAGATTTTGGAGGCCTCCCTCCAAAGATCTGGATCAATGGTATCAGGGCAGTCTTCTCTTTCTCTGTTTTTCTTTGAATGTCCCCAATGAGATTAGGGTATAAGGAGTTAGTGCTCAGACCAATTGAACCTTTGCAAGACCAGCGTCACAAAGCCCGTTGGCCTCCCATAACATGTTAGCACTCTGTAATTTTCTGAGGTTGCAGAAGAAAATCACAAAGGTAACCAAAAACCACTTTGGAAGCTGGGATCTAGCCCTACCAGCTTCAGAGAGGGCTCTCTCTATGAGATTTAACTTTGTTGCATTGGATATTAGGCTAATTATCAAAGTGCAGAGTTTGGTTTATGAATTGGTTTGGTTGGAACAACAAGGGAAGAGCATTGGGCAATGGAGTTTACAAACTTAACAGGGATCTGTCTCAGATTTTCAAAGGAGTTTCACAGGGAAAGGTAGCTGAACTAACTGGATCTTTTAGAGTTAAATGAAATGTAATAGAAGAAAAAATATAGGTTCAATTGAAGCTAAAAAGAAGTTAAGAATTATTTAGCATGATATTAGAAGAAAACATTTAAAGTATCCACAACTAGAATCATAGTGTATCTTTCAACAAATTTTGTTCATCAACTCTTTGTAAAATAATTTAGATTTAAGAACACATAAGTATGGAAACAAAGAAATAAACACATAGACAGTGAGAGAAGCACTTCACCAAATAGTCCAACACATGAATTCTGTGAACAATGTCCTTTTTATTACTGATCGTTCCACCGAGGCTTGAAAAATATACAATAACTTTCTTTTGTACAAAAACCAACCTGTCTTACCTTAAATGATGAAGTATTTATACCAGTTTAATACAAAATATCTTGATTTGAAATATCAAGATTTGTTACAAATATCTATACAAAGATCTTGAAACAGAATTCAAGATTTTATTAGAAAAAGTATAAAAGTAGATTAAATTGTTAAAAAATATCAGTCGGTTGAGTGTTGATGTTGTTTCTGGGCGTTCTAGTACTGACTAGACCTTTAAATGAAAAATGTTGTTTGTCTTGCTGACATATGTGTTGTGTTGCCCCACTTTTTACTGCATTATGCTTTGATGACTATAGCTATTGAATGTACAATGGTGTCCTCTATCCTTTTGCTACTTGCTAATAAAAATGTGTTGAATGTGTCCCTGATGTCCTTGTTGTCTTCTTCTTCTTTCCTGCTTCTGTTGTTTTTTTAGTTTAATAATTTCCCCTTTTACATTAATTTAATTCCATTTATAGAAGAGTGGCAAATTTAGGAATTATCATTAATGGGGAATAATATATCCACAACAAAGGGGGTGATTCTTTTGGATTGTTCATATCTATTGCGTTGAGAAAACCAGGGGTCGATTTCACTTATAATCCTAAATCAATGCACATGAAAAGGCCACGTGGCATCTGGGGGTTGGAGGAAATGAACACATTATCGAGACAGTGGAGGTGAGAGGTAACATGAAGGTGAGTGATAATGTGGAGGCACATGGTTGGAGGAAAAAATATTAGGGGAGGAGGATGCATGGAAAAATAGTAGTGGAGGAGGAGGAGCAAGGAAGTGACGGGTGAACATTGGCGCGAGATGTATGATTGGCTGCATGTTGATTTATTTCGCTTACATGTATCATTGTAGTATTCTTGGTTACCTTCTTACATGTCTGGTTACATTCTTGTATGCTTGGTTGCATGTATCAACCTTGCAGGTTTGATTTCAAGTATCGTTCACTCATGCTTGATCATATGTGCTTATGCATGTGTAGTTGGTTACTATTGCTTATGCATGTTCATGTTTGCATGTGGTTAAGAGTACAATAATATAGTGGTTGTTGTCATGCATGAAGTTGTGGTGTGTGTGTTTTTAAGGTCATGCATTAATGACTGGACCCTAGCTAGAATTTTCATGGTCATATGCTTATGTATTAAGTTTCTATATACTATCATGATTATATTATACATGTATCACACTAAGTTTTTGATCTTGCAGACAAGGTATCCTCCCTGAGCTATGCTAAGTTACGTTTGTTTGGTGTGATTTGGTTTAGCTGACATGATATACCTTACATGAAGAAATATCAAATGGCTAGGAAGATGGTTGACTACAAAGACTCTCCCTATGAATCCAAAGAGTAGTATGGTGCAGGGAAAATTTCGGGGCTAATATTCGCAGGTGGGCTATTTTTCCATGCTTTTTCCAAAAAATAGATTCGCTAATCTCCATTTTTTCTAAAAATGATTCGCCTAAATTTTATAGTATAAAATTATTTCACCTTAAAAATTGTCAAACTTTTATATAGAGACTGTATAAAATTATTAGAAATTGAATTTTTGACAAAAATATTGTCAAACATTTTATAGATTGCATATGATGGACTATGAGATTCGCCAAGGTTTCTAAACTTCAAGATAAATTTCCATCCTTAAAATTTTCTCTCGTATGGTGTTGGGAACTCTTCTGATTTGGTTGTTACGGTGAGAAGCTTGAAGGGAGAAATAAGTAGTTGTAAAGAAGATAAGGATAGAATCATGTAGGCACATGAGAAACAAGTAGAGGTAAATGCAGTGATACTTTAGAGTTTGTCATATTTGCAATGACAGGGACCACGTCGGATCAATTATGAGCAGGAGGATAGAACTAATGGGGCATATGGTAGTCGGTGACATGGTGATCACAGGTCAGATAGAGATGGTAGATTGTTGGATACCCTAGATAGGAGAGGGGATAGACGCATTTGTTATTCTAGTTCTGATTCAGATAGGCATCATGATCGTCATCATTATCATCCTTACAGGAGGAGTGATAAGGGATATTTTTCAGATGAGTTTAAGAAAGAAAAGCCACCAACATTTGATGGAGAGATGAAGAAACCACAGGATACAGAGGCATGGTGGCTTGGCATGAGGAAATTATGTAGATTGCATGACCATTCAGAGAACATGAAAGCTAGAGTGGTTACATTTAGTCTCAAATGTAAGGCAAACAATTGGTGGGAAGATGTGAAGAATGTCTGATGCATTGATGAGGAGGATTTGACTTATAGTGAGTTTGAGAGGCTATTCAAGAAGAATTATTTGTCATAGAGATACTTTGATGATAGGGCGAAAGAATTTTATGAGTTAAATATGGGTTCCATGACAGACGATGAGTACACGAGCAGATTCTTGGAGTTGCTGAGGTATGTGCCTTATATCACATAGGAAAAGGCCAAAATTCAGAGGTTAAATAGTGGGTTATCGGTGGATTTAAAGACAGGATTGAGTTCGATGTGTTGGAAATAATACTGAGAGGGGGGTTGAATCAGTATCAATAATTTTTTAATTTCCCAAACAGATTTATATATGCTACTTCTGTGAAGTGAAATACCATGTATACACTACTGTTATTAGAGAAACCAACATATACCCAGAGAACTTATTATTTAATCAGTTTATAATGTGTTGATCTTTAATCAGTGCATCTGTAACTTGTTAAATAGTGCGGTAAAACCATAATAAACAATCACACATAAGCAACATATATGAACACCAAAGTTTAAGGTGGAAACCCAATGTGGGAGAAAAACTATTTGCTGCTATCGTCTCTGTCTTCTTTTAATAATAAGAAAATATGTTTACAATCTTGTATTGGTGCGACTCATACCAATACGTAGGCACCCACTTGCAGAAGGCTACAACCTTCTCTCTTTTTCCAACTTCTACTGTAAGGGAGTTGCAACCCCTTAACTCTTGTACTAGCCAATGTGTTTACTAGTATGTAGGCGCCGACCTAGCTATGACCTTCTCTCTTCTTCTAGGGATCACGTTTTATAAATTTTCAGACTGGATGCTCTTGGCACACAACAATACACATGAAGGCCTTGTTTCAACAAAATTTCATACTGGACCCATCAGTACTTTTAAAGTGCATCAACCAATAATCAGTTAATCTGAATAGTCAGATCACTATCACCATAACACTGTGCTGAACCCAAAAATGTGCATCATCATTCAGAACTAGCGGCGACCTCAAAAGTCATGCATCAAAATGTATACACTACTTTACTGAACCCAACGTGTGTATATAAACTAGTTCCTTTAACCAAACTTGTGTATACTTTCAAAACTACTGAAACATAAAACTTCTTAATTAAGTTGATACCAAGCAACAATATACTGAACATCTACTGTCAATTTACAAAGCTTTACACATAACACTTCTTACTTAAACAATCAATCAACCAAACACCAAATTCCTTATGCATTCAGTTTTACATTCAGATCTAGGAAGACTTCATTGACAAACAACAGTAAAACAATAGAACTGATAGATCAGTCTAACCTGAAAGATAGGCTTTTCTTTTGTATACGCTACTTGGAAGAGTATAACCTACTTGTATAAATGCTTTTATCCAGATAAATTGGAAGAGTATAACCTACTTGTATAAATGCTTTTATCCAGATAAATTAGTGTATAGATTTGCAAATATTAACTCATTACTTCACTGCTATTCCAGACTTCAGACAAACTAGATCATGACATTTAAAGTCTAAAAACATGTCTACACAATGAAATCTATAGCCCAATCAATATCAAATCATTCAATGGAAATTGATAACTAGCTCTTGGAAGAACAAAATATTGAGAAATTAAAAGCCCTTATTATCACGTTGATAATTTATTTAATGAAAGAACTATTGAGAAATTAAAAGTACCCGTTACCTAGTTAAATGGGAAAACAGCTAAATGCAGAAATCAACTTGCTAGGTTAATACACTATTTTAACCTAAATTTCTTTTTCTTTCTAAGAGTCATAACCTGCCAGAAATATACCAAACGACAACTTAGAATATGGGAACGATGTCATTTCATTTTACAACTTGTTCCACTCAGGAAGTGAAAGGTGATTGCAGTCCAACATGATGTATGTATCCAGGAACAGATCATTTAATATTATTGCAGATAGAGATATATAATCAAGATATCGCAATTTGCAAATAGATAAATTCCTATGTATTGCACGCAGTTTGATACCCAACCTGGATACCATTGAAAATACGGTGCTGGAAAATGTAATCTTCATAATTCACTGCATATCTTTTACTGTTTCACTTTCTTTATAAATCACTGCACCTCGTGTAATCTTCATAATTCACTGCGTATCAAAGCTATTAGTATTTTTTCATGTCACTTTCCTTATAATTTACTGCACCTCTTTTGGTGTTTCACCTTCTTCGCATTCTTATTGGAAGTGTTTCACTTTCTTCGTAATTCACTGCACCTCTTTTAGTGTTTCACATTCTTATTGGTAGTGTTTCACTTTCTTCATAATTCATTGCACCTCTTTTAGTGTTTCGCTTTCTTATTGGTAGAAAATTAGAAGCATCAAAACCGTTCAAGATTTTCCACCGCTCAAAACACATTCCAATAAATAATCTTAAATCTTCCACTTGCATTTTGAGTTATGAGTAAATTTGTTTTTTCTCCATGTCAATATACAGACAGAGTTAAATATTCCACTTGCAGTTTGGGTTATGAGTAAATTTGTTCCTTTTCCATGACAACACATAATTCCAATATCCACGCAGTGATACTGTGAGTAATAAAAATAATACAATGGCGGTCTGACTATTAGTAGGTGAGTAATAAAAAATAATACTGGTCATTGTTGAGAATAACAATCGATAAGATTATTAGTTTACCAATAAACTCGCAAGTTGTTCAGCGACCCAATTGGAGAACGATGGGCGTAAAGAAAACAAAAATATTGACCATAATTGTAACTCAGATTTCCAAAAGTTTTAGTTAATAAAACTTAAGATCTATAACTCAGATTTGCAAAAATTGAGTTAATAAAAATTTCCGTGTTTCTCTGCGCTTCCTTCTTCTGTATCTCTGGTTTTAACTAAAAACAATTTATGGAATGATTGGAATCTGTTGTGAGATATGAGAACAATTTATGGAATGATTGGAATCTGTGGCGGCATCCACATGTTTTGCAGTTATGCCGGAACATGGACGAAATCGCCGCATGCCACAGCTACCAGACAGTTTCTGATTGTGACGGCCGGCCAGCTGCGCTCGCCATGCTAATTTGAGCGTTGCACACAAATTCATGTGGAATCTTGACTGTTTATTAGGATTATAATTTTTTTTTTTTTAATTTAATTTAAGGATATAATTTTTGAAAGAGTATATATTTTTCTTGAGAGATGAAACTATGTGGGGATATCTTGTTAGGTTATGTCAGTGTGAGAATATTTTGTTAGGGTATGTGAGGGGAATCTAATTTTAGGTCTAGGCTACATGAGTTTTGCAAATAGAGTTTAAAAAATTAACATTTTTACCTTTATTTTTACTCAACTTATATATATAATCTAATATTAAGAAAATATCTTGGTTTTAGTAATTAATATTGAGAATCATTTATTATGCGATTCATTTTAAGACAAGATGAAGGCAGATCTTGACATCAAATTAAACTTAGAGCTCAAGGTAGAGACCCTTTAACACCTTAGTTCTTGAAAAATAATATTTTAATATATAACATCAATTAATAATTATACTAAATAAATTCAAATATTAATTTATGATTTGATACATAATTATATTAAATTAAGAAATAAATAAATAAATTGCAAAGTCAAACTTAACACAAGAACTTAAGGCATTAAAAATATTAATGGAGTAAAGACTCTAATAATAAATTATTTCAATGACACAATCAAAATAATATTTTTTTCTTGTTATGAATAAACAATGTAAATAAAATGAAAAAATAATCAAAATCAGTAAAACCTTTGAATTAAGAATGAAAAAGTCAAACTCAAAACAAGGAGCTAAGGCCTCAAAATAATTAGTGGAGTCATGAAAAAAATTAAATAATAAAAATAATAAAAATTTCATGAGTAGATAATGTAAAAATAAAAATGAGTAGAAATCTCTTACATTGTCTATTCATGAAATTTTTATTATTTTTATTATTTAATTGATTTTTCCTGACTCCATTAATTATTTGCCGGGCTTAGCTCCTTGTTTAAATTTTGACTTTGAATTCTTAATTCAAAGGTTTTTACTTATTATGATTATTATTTATATTATTTATATTATTTATTCATAATTTCTTTTATTATTTTGATTGTGTCATTGAAATAATTTATTATTAGAGCCTTTACTCCATTAATTTTTAAGGCCTTAAGTCCTTGTGTTAAGTTTTACTTCGATTTTTTTTTTTTAATATGCAGAGAAGCGTCTCTACATTGCTCTCTATTTAATCTGATGCCAAGTCCTGACCTTCAAAAGGTTTCTACAAAACTTCTATGAATTGTTCAATATGGATCACACAAGACTAAATTTGAAAATTATAATATTCTCACATGGTTAAATTTGATGGGTATTTATAAGTATTTCACTTTTTAACCATGACATTTTTAAAATTTACACATCATTAATAACATCAATTGAATATATATTTTTATATTATTATATATATATCACATTGAGTTATAGAGAAATAATATTCTAATTCGTAAATTGGAAAGTTAATTGGTCACGTATTAGTTTATAAACATTTAAAATAATAAAGGAATTTTAATATAAAATTGATCCATAATTGATAATAGAAAATTTGATTTTTCCCTAGCTAATTATGCATTCAAAATTTATGGAAAACTATAAATCCTGTATGACTATTCTATTAAAGTGTAACCCATTTCTATATATTAATCTAGTCAATTTAGATCTGAGATTTTTGTGATCCATATTGAAGATAAATCATAATAATTGTTTAGATTTTCTTTAATACAATAGGATTTATCTATTTTGATTCAAATTGATATTAATGAATTGTATATATTGTTTGTGGGTTGTTGATGAATATGGAGTTACGTAATTGTTCAATGGGATGATGGTAACAAAAGGAAAGAAGAATCTTTATTTTAAAAGCCCTTCACATACACCTTTAAGAACTTCCAAATTTTAGTTAATTTTACAAATTTCTTGATGCCATAAATACCAAGGAATACCTCGTCATAGATATAAATTTTGCCTCACAAATCTCTTGCATTAACAAATTTTAATTACATGTGCCAAAACCCATATGTATATGTGTGTGTTGGCCCTATGAAATAATTAAATATGTAGATTGGTAACGTTGAGTCTTTTTATTATTATTCAACGACTCGTTATTAATTTACTCTTTTCCAAACTTTCATTTTTATTATTGTACATTTCTATAATATACCATAATTGAATTAAAAATTTTAAATTATAGTAATAATTATATAATTTTAAAATACAAGTCGCATAATAGTATAAATTCTCCATCACTTTAATTAATATATATTATTCTTTAATTTTCAAATTAGAAGTTTATTTATAAAAATATACTACATAAACTAGTATTTCGTCTAATCTTTAATTTCAATAAAATATAGTGAAAAATCTAAAAATCCCTCATTTATAATTTTATTGAGTTTTTTCAAGTTTAATAATATTTATTAAGTGTTATTTACTAATTAAAATCACTTGTTATTTATAACTTACAAATAAATCAAAATACAACTAATATATTCTAATAACATGATGAGCAAAAATAAATATTTAACGTATATACCAGTGACATGATAGACAAAAATAAACATTTAACCTATATCCCAGTCACATGATAGACTAAAATAAATATTTAATGTTAAATGAAAACCCATTTAGAAAAAAATAAATCAGCCATAAAATCCTACCTGAAAATAAAAAATACCTCCCAAATTTATACGCAACTCATCGTATACGCTAACACAGTAATATAACTTCATGCATATATCATGCATATGTGTATATGCTAACACAGTAATATAAATTCATGCATATTTATGTGTAGTTACATAAAATAAATTTCATAAATATTAGTGGTTAGATTTATTAAAAGTGAAGTAGATGTGTGCGATAGTGTGTTGTAGATATAATTGTATAAAATAAATTTCGATTATGTATTCATTTTTTTTAAGGTTGGATAGTGGATATACTATCAAAAGCTTTGATGGAGAAAGTTCCTATTACAATCGACTATAGCATAAAAGAAAACTAAACAATGAGATAGGAGCGCAGTCCCGTCTCCTATGCTTGAGTTCAAAACTTTATATATATTTTATGACTATTTTTTAGTACTGCCTAACATACCGACCTACTAAGAAAGCGAATTTACATATCATGGATTTCCAGATACTTTTTCATGGCTTGTAGACTGATTGTTCCTGAGATGGCTAGTTCTTCTTGCCATAGCTGACCGAGTTCTCTCCTTCATTGCTCATAGTATTGTTTCTGTAATATGCCAAGTGTACTTCTAGATGTTTGCATTTAGTTTTTAGTGCCATGATCTCTTCTTTCTGTAATGCCATGTTTCTTTTCTGGTAGCTATACTTCATTCTCATTTGGTTTCTAACATCCTTGAGTGACTCTTGCAGTCGTTGAATGATGAATTTGTTCGCTTTACATGCTGGACATGCATCATTCCTTGTTGCCTTTTCAATGGGGTTGAATTCCATTTGTTTTGTTTTGTTCTTCTTCCTCCTGTGCTACTTACTGTTCCTTGTATTGCTATGCTTCCTGGATCTTGTTTTTCCTGAGATAAGCCTTCCTCTACTGATGCTGCCCACCTGTCTTTTGTCCTACACTTTACTACCTGTTGTAGCTTAGTTATCCTATATATGATAGTCAAAGAGAAGGGCTGAGGCCTGGTTATGACAGTTAGGGAGAAGGGCCGATGTGGAAGGAGTAATTGATAGGCAGGGATGATCATATATAAGGGAGAGCCGCTTATAGGTGAGGATTTGCGCTGCGATGGAGTGTGGCAGTTTGAAGGGGATGACTGAATGCGAGAGTCATGGACTAAGAGGCAAAGGTAGGGAGGAGCTTAGAAAGGGCGACGACACTGAGAGTTGAATAGGGGAGATAAAGATCGCTTCATGTATGCAACATTGCCTTATGCTAGAGTTGCTTGCATTTTTAAAGATCCATCTGTTCTTATAGAGATTGAGAGCAACCTGAGGTCTTCCATCGATGGGATGGATTGTTGCTTGGTTCTTGTGACCAAGATTGTGATCATCATTTTTTCCTTTGCTCATGTAATTTTCTAAACTGTTATGATGTTTCCTTTGCCTTCTCGTGATTTTCTGCTTTTCATTACAGAGATGTATCTTTTGTTGATTTCTGACTGTTGATTTTTTTTTTATTTCTTTTTTATCATTGCTTTGTTCCTTGTTTGTGATGGACATCATACTTATGATCTTTTGATGATGGTTATGGAATAGAGTTGTGATATTCCTCATGATTTTCATGAGCACTCCCTTCATTTTTTTCACTGTTTGATTTGCAAAACAGTCTGCCTGTTTATTGTGTATTCTCAAGACATGTCTAAAGATTACATCTCCAAAAACTTCTAAGTTCTTCATGTTTCTTCTAAATATTATGCTCATGAACTCAATGCTTGGATTTTGTTTCAGGCCATTGCCTCTATTATTATGGTTGAGTCTCTTATTATTAAAGGATCTTGTATTGCTCTTTTTTTAATTATTCTTGTTCCCATCAATGAGTTGT
>APFE030550157.1:29965-42225 GCA_000404065.3 Pinus taeda | reverse complement strand
AAGTGATGATTGATGCTATGTGATTCGTTCTCCACTTTTCACTAGTTTCAATCCCACTTCTTCACCCCTGTGAGCATCACCCGATGCAATGAGTGCTAAGTGAACTTTCAAAAATCATGAGAAATTAGTCAGTTACGACTACCTCTCATGGAAATGGTCATACGTGAATGACTTACTTAACGCAGTTGAATCCCAAAATGATATCTAATATAATGCACTGCGTAATCCCCCATACTTAAATTCAAAAAGAGTCAAAGGATCTCTACTTGAATGGTTCATGAGGCACAATACTTGCTAAGGTTTTGCAAATGGGGTAGCAAGCTAAGTGGGCTTGATTGTGGGGAAAAACTCCACAGTTGAGCGCGCTTGAGCCAGAGGAGTTCTGGGATGGGTGACCTCCTGGGAAGTCCTGGTTACCGGGTGCAAGCCCCGGAAGTGATGATTGATGCTATGTGATTCGTTCTCCACATTTCACTAGTTTCAATCCCACTTCTTCACCCCTGTGAGCATCACCCGATGCAATGAGTGCTAAGTGCACTATTCAAAAATCATGAGAAATTAGTCAGTTACGACTACCTCTCATGGAAATGGTCATATGTGAATGACTTACTTAACGCAGTTGAATCCCAAAATGATATCTAATATAATGCACTGCGTAATCCCCCATACTTAAGTAAAGGATTTATTGGTCTCATCTTCTGCTTGAAAGAGATGGTGTCTTTCTCCAAGGGGATTTTATGCTGGATGATCTTTTTATCATATGTTTTCAGGTCACTATATTCCCAGGCAAAGACATCAGCAAATTGTTTCATTAAATTGCAATACTCAAAACTTTGGGCAACAGATAGATGGGTGGATAGATTTATATATCTTGGGTGTTCTAGACTCCCTATATTATGCCTACAGACTGTAGATTGGTCTTCTTTTTGGGAAGCCTTATAAGGCACATCATTCTGGTCAAACAGTTTTTCCAAAGGAACTAAACCCTTAGGTATATGATTGCTAGGCAATTGGACAATGCTATCTCCGCCAATTTTGTTTCTAAGATGGGATTGGGGGCTTTCTTCCAAGGTTTCATTCTCTTGGTCAATTTTCATTTCAGAGAACTCATCAATGACTTGTATAAATCTGTTTACCTCATCATCATCCTCAAAAACTTTCCAATGCTGGACATTATCAGGCAAGGATGGTCTGTATTTCAATTGAACTTCGTAAACTAGTCTGGGAGGCATGGGAGGGATAAAATTGCTTGCAGCCACAGCAAGGGAATCAACAAGCTAATTTTTTACTCTAGGGATGTATGAGATACAAAAACTATCAAATGAACGTTTAAGTCTCCATACCTCATCCCTATATGCTTTCAGCCTTGGGTGCTTTGCTTGAAATGTTATGTTTACTTGTTGAATAATAAGATCAGCATCTCCAAACACCCCTATGTTTCTGACCCATCTGACTTTTTCTGCTTTAATACCCAATATCAGAGTCTCATACTCTGCTACATTGTTGGTGACTTGGAAAACTAGCTTAAAAGATAGATTTGTGCTTTCTTGTTTTAGAGATATCAACACCACCCTTGCTCCTGCAGTCTCCCTACAACATGATCCATCAAAGAACATCTCCCAAACATGACTTCCTTGCTCTCCCTCGGCCTAATTCACTAGTTTCTTTAGCTGCAATAAAGCCTTATAGGATTCTTCAATTTGGAGAATATAAGCTCCAAAATCAGTGTCCACAGCATAGATAGGATTATTGGAAGGATTCTTCTCATCACTAATGATGTATGCCAACTGTGCTTCTCTGTACAATGTCCTGCTTTCTCCCCCAAAAACTGGGACAGTGGCATAAGATAGATCATTTTGAAATGTTCCACCTATTCTCTTAATCCACCCTCTGGACAGCAGCATGCCAAACTTAGGAGGAACATCTGCTACCACAATGTCCATCATCATACTCTTCATAGGCAGCTGAGTTAGGGTAATGGCTAGGTCTTTGATTAATCCTAGGCATTTTAACTTTTTTGAATCAAATGAGAATAAATCATGATATGGTCTAGTGACATCAAGGCCTAACTCTTCCATGACAGCTTTGGGCATCAAATTGTGGCTTGCCCCTATGTCTAGTAGGAAATTATGGAGGGTTTTATCATGAATGGTCAAGGAGACATAGAATGATGGGGAGATATTATCAACAGGTTCAGTCATTAGGCTAAGCATAACTGTAGGCTTATCATCTTGCAAATTTACGTAGTTAGTGGGGGCTTGTATGGCTTTCAGCCCAAGGGCATCAAGAATAGGCTTTCTAAAAACTTCACTCCTTGCAAGTTCTATCATAGGCACATGTATTTTTAGTTTCTGGACTTATGATTCAAAGCTAAAAGGGGAAGGGGACTTGTCAGGACCTTGTACCTCTTGAGCTGGGGCTTTGAGGATGACTGGATCAACTGCATATCTTCTCTGTCTGATGTTCTGTGGCTCGGTTGGGACAAAATGTTTTTGGGCAGGGTTCTCCTTGACATTGTTTTCTTTTGACCTCAAGTTGTATCTTTGCTACTCGTCAGTTTGTAGAACAGCCTCTCTGTCCCACCTTTGACTGGTTTGGTCCTGTAGCAATGATTCTTCATAGGCGGCCAATGTCAAAAAGGCAGCACTGCCTTTATCTTCCATGCAATGAATTTCATCCTCTTCTTCAAGCTGCTCCTCCTCCATGACCATGTTTTGAAAAGCAGCCTTAACCCTTTGTTCTTCATTTGCTTCTTTACCCCTCTGAATGATCTGCAATTGTTCATTTGCTCTTCTGAATGGATTTGAGTTTCTTGGAACAAATGTGCTCGGAAGCCTTGCCTTCCCAGAGCTCTGCTCAATCTTCAGCTTAGATATCTCAGCAGCCAATGACTATCATTTTAGTCATTTTGCCCAACTTAGGTTCTGAAGATGAAGCAGAGGAAGAAGAAGCCTCACCTCTCTACTTCCTTATATCAGCATGAATTTTGAGCTTATCTGCAACCATAATATTAGATTCCACCTCTAGGGCTGCATCTTACATTTCAGCTAGAGTGGCACATCTTCTTTCTCTCAATAGCAGGCAGAAATCAGAGTTAGAAGCATTGGCATAGGCGAGTTTGGCAGAGGTGGGGGTAGGCTTTACTTCAGTTGGTATCTTATTATACATACGATTAAATATTTTATTAAAATCAGGCAGTGATTCCCCATTTTCCCTCTTGAGGTTACCAAACTCAGTATGGTAATATAGCAAGTCCTTCTTATCCCACCAATGCTTCAAAAATACATCATTTAGGGCTTCAATGTCTGCTATAGACCTAGGGGTCAATTCTCTGAACCACTTTCTAGCCTCTCCATCAAGGCTCTGAACAAACACTCTCATCCCCACATCATCTTCACTGATGTCTAGGTTATCAGCATAACTATAAAAAGACTCAAGGTGTTCTTCAGCTGTTACTCCCTCTGTACCAGTGAACTTAGGCATGTATTTTTGATATTCTCATGTAGGAATGATATTCAAAGGAACAGGCAAGACTAGGGGTCCATACCTAGCAGCTATAATCCTTTCCATCTTTGTGGGAGCTTGTTGGCCTACCATGGCTGGGGTAGGTGGAAAGATACTGGTAAATTGAGTGATAGGGGACAATGAAATGGATGACGGAGACAAAGGAATATGATGGACTGTATGGGAGGTTTTTTTTGGACTGAGATACAAAGGGGAACTAAATGAACAAAGAGCTTTATGAATCTTTGAGGGTGTCTCTTCACTAAGAATGCTAGGCCCTATATATTCAAACTGTAAATGTTCAGCTACAATTATTTCTTGCAGAGATTCATAAGATTTCTTGGGCTTATCTGATCTTGATGCTCCTTTCTGTGATGCTTTCTTCTGCTTAACAATCTTCTCAAGGTCAGACACTGGGTCAGCTGGTGATTTCTGAGGATTTCTCCGAGTATGCCTCACAAACTAAGCCAGAACTGTAATGTGGAGTCGCCACTAGCTTCATCCTCTAGTAGAGTCGCCAGATAGATGATTACAACCAGAAATGTGTCCAAGCTTTGTCTATCATCAAAGTTGGAACTGTGTCGTTTTCTCAAGGAAGCTGAGCTTCAATCTCCTCTCCCTGGCAACGGCGCCAATTAATTTTATCACCCCAAGAAACTCTCCTAGGTTATAGCTCAGAGATGCTCGAGAACATTACAAACTCAACTTAATGTTGGAAATGGATGAATGGAAGGAATGATGCTTGTTCAAGCCAGATAACCACTTCTACATTGCTTGACTTCAGACATGCGTGAACACCCCCAAACTACAAGGCTTTAGACCACCAATTACTCACAGTTTAAGGATTGGGTGAGTATGGAGAATATTGACCACACCCACAGATGCAAAAGACCTTGTGATGGCTGGCTGCAACCAGTAAAGAGGTCTACAAATCTAATTCCCTAATGTACAGATAGGATAATAGCACTTTGTCACTAGGTCAAAAGAAATTTGAATAACTCATTCACTGATACGTACAAAATTTTAACACAGAGGTAGGATGACAACTACTCTAATGCTAAACATCAAGAGTTCAGAAATGCAGCATATCAAGCACAACTTAGAAAAGAAAGTAAATGGAAAGTGAGTAATTAACAACAAAAGAATCTTGTATTAGCTAAAAATGAAGACGAGATACCGCAAGTATCAAAGTAGTTACAATCTCTAGAAGTTGAACCTTACATCAAAACAACAACCATCAACCCTGATTACATCTTGTTTCTGGGTATATATAGAGTTTGAATACAAAGGCACTCAACAATTCTAGGTATGGAGGGGTCATAATTGATCACCAACCGCTTTAACTGTCTGATGGAGTCTCTGGTGCGATTGCTTGCTGTGGTGGGTGAATCTGGTCCTTTCAGGTGCTCTATTGTCCTTCTCGGGCAGGTGGAGTGTTGTGCAGGATGAAATTCCATAACTATTTAATGCATTCACCTGCTCGGCTCTGTCCTTTTCTTTCTCAGCCATACTGTCTGTTGAAGGCAGTTGTTGAGGAGGAAATGCATCTGGTACTGAAAACTAGTCACCTTCGTCCTTTCGGGAGCATGGAACAGTTAAGGTACGAGGACTGCATAGTGGGTGGAATAGTCGGATGGCGGAGTGAGATTGGCCGTCAGATTGAGGGGATAGACGGCAGGGATTGCTTGGCTGAGGGCATCAGGAGATATCGGCGTGGGTCATTGGATCTCGGGCAGACAAATCCAACGACTATCGGATGGAGGAGACGCACGGGAGTTAACGGGCAGGGACGGAGGATGGGCAGTAAGTGATATTGCTCGCACCAGCGTTGAGGGTTGGACGATAAAGGTACAATGGCATGCGATACCACTCAGAGTGTGACGTGTGGTGGCAGGGAAAGGACAAAACCATTTTTCATCGTGTGTTATCATCCTAGCGGCGCCAGGCTTGAAGGTGCGGGGAGAGCGACTGTCGTCCGATCGCGGAGAAGATGATCAGATGGCGAGGAAATGGCCACGTAAGTTACTGTGACGGGAGTCGTTAGATCGGGGTGGCGGAGATCAATGGTTGGGGTTACGGTGAAGATTTTATGGAGGCGTGTGGTCGTATGGGTGCAGTTTTTAACTCTTGGGGCTTAAGAAAAAGAGTTTTGTGTGATTTTTTAACAAAAGCATGGGTAAAGGAGATAAAAGGGAAATGAGCGAGGTAAAGGAAAAGGTGAGGGAAACCATTATCAACCTCCTTTGAGCATGACCACAGACCAAGTGTGCCTCCAACTTTAGAAAATCAATGTTATATAGCAAAGCTTACAGGGGTCACAGGGGAACAGCATCCCCCCTTGTACAAGGGGTTTGAGGGGGGTGGTTATCTGCCCTCTACAGGGTTTAAGGCAGCACCTTGGGGGAATTATTTTTGGACGCTATATTAGATGGGCGAACCTGACTATGGTTTTGTGCATGGTTTTCACACATGGTTTTGGGCACGATGGTTTTCGATCCATTGTATTGGATGCTTCAGAATGTATATATATGTATTATTACATTGAAAGGAACATAACGAAAAATCAAGATAGTAGTCCCGATTTTGGGATCGAGGGGAAAACCTCTGTATATATGTGTTTTTTATTTTCTGTTCTTAGAATTCATATGCAGGTAATTTTTGTACGGGGTTAAAACCTACATCTGGGGTGCTTGAAACTATTTACCTTTTTTCAACAGTTTTTTTGAACTTAAGAAAACATCCTACAATAATCGTATAAGTACCTTCCAACCCTAACATGTTAAAATACTTCTGAAATGAAGAAACCTTACAAAAGAGGGGAGAAGTCCTAATTTTTGAAAAGAGAGAAGCAAAGTAAAAACCAAAGAGCACTTTTACAATGTTGTTTGGAAAAGTATTTCAGAGGAGAAGGAAATTTGGCAATAGGGTGTTGAGAATCAAATACACCAGCTTCGACTAAAAGTTCAACAGTAAAAATTGTGCATGCAAGGACATCATTGATGAAACTTGTAACCTTGATGAACAAAAGAGGCAAGAGTAGTGAGGGCATCCACTTTCATAGCTATTTTCTTTTCAATAGGATTTTTAAAGTAGACATACAAGTGTGAGAGCCCATTTTCATATTGAAAAGGGATTTGAATAAAAAACATGATGGGAAATTCCAGAGGACAAGAACTGGGAAATGCATAGGTTGCACAATGAAAGGTTTCCTTTTACTCAACAATACAAAAGTTATGACTTTAGGGATAAGGGAATGGAATTTAGAAATATAAAAAATTCAAGTCAGAACATTTAGATGAACAAGTTGTTGGGTTGTGTTATATTCTTTCCATGAATAGCCCACTTAGTTAACCAAGGGGTTAGAGGGGGGGTGGAGCACCCACTTCGTTGTGCCTATTGTGTACCAAGGGGGGTCACCAGGGGTTTGAGGCGTACCCATAACCCCACTTTATGGGGTCTGGGGTAGCGCCCCAGAAAAGTTGTGTCTCAGATTCAGTATTGCTGAATGTATCAGGGGAAGCTATGGCGAAGGTTTTGTGGGACAAGTTAGCGACTTTGTACCAATCTAAGTCTCTAGTGAATAAACTGTTCCTGCGGAAAAAGTTGTATAACCTGCAGATGAAATATGGAGACTCGGTGACATAGCATCTGAACGCATTTAATACTGTGGTAAGTCAGTCAACATCTGTTGATATTAAAATTTCAAATGAAGATAAGTGCATCAATTTGTTGTGTTCTCTACTAGATTTGTGGGATAGTCTGGTTATTGCAATAGGTAGCAATGCAACTGCCTTGCAGTTTGATGAAATAGTCTCATCCTTGCTGACGGAGGAGATGAGACGGAAAAATATGGAGAGCCAGAATGGTGATGCCTTGTCTGTACAAGGATGGTCCCAAAAAAAAACAAAAATAAGTCATCGAGTGGGAGATCTAAATCTCCAGGAAAACATGTAAAGGTGGTGTGCTAAAAATGCGGAAAGGAAGGGCACTACAAAAGGAACTGTAAATCTAAAGCTCGTGATAAAGGAAAGGGATCTGATGATGCTCCTTTTGCAGAGGCGAAAACCACCTCAAATGAAGGTGGGGATGTGCACTTGGCTTCTTCAAGTACACATGTAGATCATGAGGCATCACTTCACTCTCAATAGAGAATGGTTATGTGACTATGAGAAATACAATGGTGGTGATGTATTCTTTGGGGATGATAGGAAGGCTAAAATCATTGGTCACGGAAAAGTAAAGTTGAAGTTGCAAGGTGGAAGGGTTAGAACACTTCCCGGTGTTCTGCATATTCCTGCATTGGCCAAAAATCTGATTCCTGTAAGAAAGTTGGATGATGCAGGGGTAAAAACCATGTTTAAGAATGATACCTGTAAGACTGTTCGGGGAGCACTGGTATTGATGCGGGGATTTCGGATTGGAACTCTATAAAAGCTGCAAGGTAGCACGGTTGTTGATGGGCGCAGCAGTTCTGTGGTTCCTAAAAGTGGAACAGAAAATCTAGTGGTCTCTAGAGAAAAGACCATGCTATGGCATCAAAGACTTGGACAATTTTGAGAGAAGGGCCATCGAATACTTCGTGGTAAAGGTATGGTAGAAGGTATGAGTAATAGCTGTGAGGATTTTTATTTCTGTGAAAATTGTGTATATGGGAAGCAGAATCGGGTGAGTTTCCCCTCTGGTGGTAAGAGGGTGAAACAGGTATTAGAACTTGTGCACAGGGACGTGTTTGGACCTGTGAAGGTTCCATCACTCGGTAAGTTTGTGTACTATGTATCATTTATAGATGACTTCTCAAGGAATACATGGATATATTTACTTAAGAAGAAATTTGAAGTCTTTTACAGGTTTAAAGAATTTAAGGCTCTGGTGGAAAACCAGACAGAGAAGAAGATAAAGGTGTTGAGGGCAGATAACGGTGGAGAGTTTTGCAGTAAGGAATTTGAAGAATTTTGTAAGAAGTGTGGTATAACACGGTAGAAGACTACTCCATACACACCTCAGCAAAATGGAGTTGCAGAAAGAATGAACAAGACGTTGATGGAAAGGGCAAGAAGCATGCTCAATGGTGACGGGTTAAGACAGGAATTCTGGGCAGAGGCGGTGGAGACTGCATGTTACCTGGTCAACAGGTCACCTTCATTGGAATTGGAGGAGAAGACTCCACAAGAGGTATGGTCTGGTAAGAAACCCTCTCTTTCACATTTTAGAGTATTCGAATGTGATGCATACGTACATGTTCCAAATGAGAAAAGAACAAAGTTGGATAGTAAATCTGAAAAGTGCATCTTTATTGGGTATAAGGATGGTTTAAAGGGTTATAAGCTTTGGAACCTAGTAACAAGGAAGGTTGTGTACAAGCGAGATGTCGTGTTCAGAGAGATGAAGGATGTTATTAAACATGAATTCCAAACAAAGGAACCTGAGAAGATAGAGTTTGAGCTAAAGGAGGAAGAATCAAACTCTGCAACAGAGGAGGAATCAGAAGATGAAGAGCCACAAACTTCGGGTGTGAGAAGATCAGTTCAAGAAAGAAGGCAGCCAGAAAGGTATAGTCCATCTTCTTTCTGTTCAAATTTTGCTTTATCTATTACTGATGATGATCCCAGAACTGTGAAGGAAGCAATAGATTTAGTGGATGGAAAATTCTGGAAAGAGGCCATGGTTGATGAAATTGCATCTTTGCACAAAAATGAGGCTTGTGATCTGGTGGAGTTGTCAACTGGAAGGAAACCCATTGGCAGCAAATGGGTGTTCAAGCAGAAGACAAATGAAAAAGGAAAGGTGGAGAAATACAAACCTCGATTGGTAGCAAAAGGTTATTCCCAGATGTCGGGAATTGATTTTGGTGATATTTTTTCTCCTGTTGCCAAGGTAACTTCTATTAGATTATTGTTATTTGTTGTTGCTGCTTTTGATTTTGAGGTAGAACAGATGGATGTGAAGACAACTTTTCTTCACGGGGATCTCAAAGAGGAAATCTACATGAAGCAACCTGAAGGTTTTGTGGTGAAGGGTAAGAAAGAACTGGTATGCACGTTAAAGAAGTCTCTGTATCGGTTAAACAATCACCAAGGATATGGTATCAGAAATTTGATACATTTATACAGGGACTTGGCTTCACCAAAAGCAAAGTAGATCACTGTGTGTATTTTAAATTAATTGGTGACCACGTTATTTATCTAGTCTTGTATGTTGATGATATGTTTCTGGTTGGAAATGACAAAGAAATTATCCAAGATTTGAAGACCCAATTTTCCTCCAAATTCGACATGAAAGATCTTGGTGCTGCAAACTATATTTTGGGCATGGAAATTAAAAGAGATCGAGAAAATAGGAAGCTCTGGTTAAACTAGATGAAATATGTTGAGACAATACTGCAAAGGTTTAATATGCAGGATAGTAAACCGGTGAAGTTTCCTATTCCTGTAGGTGTGAGTTTATCTGCTGAATAGTGTCCCAAGACACAAGAAGAGGAAAAAGACATGTCATGTGTTCCATATGCAAGTGCAGTTGGTAGCCTGATGTATGTAATGGTTTGTACTAGACCAGAAATTACACATGCAATGGGAGTATTGAGTAGGTTTATGTCAAAACCAGGGAAGGAGCACTGGACAACAGTGAAGCAGGTTTTCAAGTATTTGCGTGGAACTAGTGATTATAGTTTGTGCTACCAAGGAAGACTAGGATTGGACAGAGTGTTGGATATTCGTGGCTTTGTTGATGCAGACTGAGCTGGAGATCTGGATTATAGAAGATCTACAAGTGGGTATGTATTTAACCTATTTGGAGGTGTAGTCAGTTGGATGAGTAAGAAACAATCTGTAGTGGCACTATCAACTACAGAGGCAAAATTCATGTCAGCCACTCATGCAAGCAAGGAAGCAGTTCGGTTGCATAGGTTGTGTTCAAATATGGGGTTAGTACAGAGAGATATAAGGATAGACTGTGAAAATCAAAGTGCAATTTTCTCGGCAAAGAACCCTGCATATCATTCAAAGAATAAGCACATTGATGTTCAGTATCACTTTGTGAGGGATATGATAGAAGGCAAAAAGGTGTTGCTGGTAAAGGTGGACACCTTGAAGAATACAATAGATGCATTGACAAAATCCGGAGCTCTGAGAAATTCTCTTGGTGTAGAGAGACAATGGGAATTTCAGGGCTGGAAAAATGACTAAGCTCTCGTGTGGCCCCTTGTGGAAAGAAAAGAACAAGTGGGATAATGTTGGGTTGTGTTATATTCTTTCCACGACTAGCCCATGTAGTTAATTGGGGGGGGGGGGGGGGGAGCCCCCCCTTCGTTGCACCGATTGTGTAGCAGGGGGGGTCACAGGGGGTTTGAGGCGTACCCGTAACCCCACTTTATGGGCTCCAGGGTAGTGCCCTAGAAAATTTTGGTTTTGGAACCTATGTTAGGTTGGGCAGACCTACCTATGGTTTAGTGCATGATTTTCACACATGTTTTTTGGACGCGATGATTTTTAGTCCATGGTTTTGGACGTGATGAATTTTCGGTCCATGGTATTGGATGCTTCGGCATGTATAAATATGTATTGTAACATTGAAAGGAACATAATGAAAAATCAAGCTTGTAGTCCCGGTTTTGGAATCCAGGGGAAAATCTCTGTGTATATGTGTTTTATGTGTTATGCTCTCGCTATTGTTTATTTTCTATGTTTTAGAATTCATATGCAACTAATTTCTATACAGGGTTAAAACCTACACAAGTGGTAGTAAGAAAATTTAAATATTATGTGAAAATATTCCATTTTGTGATGGACTTGTATAACATTCACATATTTGAATATCTCGAAGATGTTATTTATGATGTTTTATATGCAAATGAAAATCATTTCAATGTGCACGGTCATCTTACCATGAGATAATGATTAAAGATATCATGGTAGTACCAAAGGCTTCAATCCACTTCCTTTCAATGTGCACGGTCATCTTACCATCAGATAATGATTGAAGATATCATGGTAGTACCAAAGGCTTCAAGCCACTCAACATAACCATCTAAGAACTACCTTGAATGATGGGGCTTTGACTAGAGTGGACCAACAAATGTAAGGGGAAAAACTAACCGTGGTTTAATATGGTTGTTTAATGATAATGGTGAATTGAACAAATAGGGGCCACCATTTCTACCAAACATACCTATGAGCTCTTGTGATGATCCTTTCTTCCTAAAGGAAATAGATTGCTTTGAAAAAAATAGACTCAAACTCCCAATATGAGATCCTTTGGGATACTCTTCAAAAGGTTTGAGTCTCAAATGTAGTTCTGTGGGTAAAAAATGGAAACATATATTTGCCTTTTTGTAGGATTGATGTGTAGGTTTTAACCCCATATAGAAATTAGCTTCATAAAAATTTTAAAATAGAAAATAAACAAAGGCGAGAGCATAACACATAAAACAAATATACACAGAGATTTTCCCCTAGGTCCCAAAACCGGGACTACCAGATTGATTTTTCATTGTTTTCCTTTCAATGTTGCAATACATATATATACATGCCGAAGCATCGAATACCATGGACCAAAAACCATCGCACCCAAAACCATGTGCGAAAACCATGCACAAAACCATGGGTCCAAAAATCAATTTCACAAAAATATACCATAACTAAGATATATTATGATTTGGTAATGGTCTTTCTCAAATATAATTTAACCCATTAAATATATTGTTTCCACCATTTAAATTATACACCATTTTTTAATCAAACATCATTATAAACAAAATAATA
>APFE030550157.1:0-14490 GCA_000404065.3 Pinus taeda | reverse complement strand
AAAATAAATTTAAATGAGATGAAACATTACCCAGAAAATTCAAATAATAAGTAAACATTTTGGCAGATGAATTACTTGAAAAAAGGGAAAAAAAATCAAGAATAGACTTTCAAACTATCTATGCAGGCTTCACGTGGATATGTATTCCAAATTATGATTTGATAAGTAGTTCAATATAGTAACTAGCATGTCTGTACATTGATCATAAAACAAATAATTAGCAAAATTTATATGCTTGTACATTAATCATAAAACAAAGAATTAACAAAATTTGCGGGAAGTTTTGTTTAACCTTGAGGGGATTAATCTTAGTTATGACACCCATCAAATTTTGATGATTTAGAATGAATCTATGTGATTGTAACGAACCTATGATATAGTCCTATGCACGTTTTCTGGATTAGCCTCCATGAAATGAGTCATGAACTTCTTCTAGAATAGCCTCCATGAAATGACCCATGAACTTCTACCGGAATAGGCTCCCTGAAATGAGTCATGGAGCGGTGATCAACGGTGTGGGCCCGAGGCTGAGAGGTCAAACACTGTTGCACCTTGAGATGGATTTGAGGGTTTTTTCCACGAGTACTTTCGTCAAACACCAAGTTGTTAGGTTGTCAGAGTTGCATATATAACGTGCTTTACCAGAGATCACGACAACTATTATTAACATGTTACATACTATTGTTACATACTATGGGGGAGTTTGGACTAAGTATTAGAAAAGTTGAGAGAGGTAATCTAAGTATATTGATATAGGTTTTTTTGGATAGGAGTGTTTACAAAGAAATGTGGATGCGGAGCATATATGGTAATGGAACTTTGTAGGTTTTATCACTTTTGATGGGAAAGAGAAAGTCGTACAAATAATTTGGCAGAAATCATAACATTATGGGGACACTGATGTATGCAAAATGATTGGGTATTGAGTCCTGAAAAATATTGGGGGACTCCAAAAATGTCATTGAATGGTTACATGGATTCACTCAATTCAATCCTATCAATCTTTTTGCATGGTTATAGTCAAGGGGAACATAATGAGGTTGCCGACATGTTATCAAAAAAGGACATTGTAACAGAAACAACTTTGATTTACTTTCATGCTTTGCAACAGGGGCACTAATAAATGAAAGTACTATTGTAATCTTGTAAGGGGGACACAGTCACATTAGAGATAGAAATTTGCTAATGAATTTATAAAATAAAATCTTAGAGGATAATATGGATATGATAGGTTAGTAGGATTTTGCACTAAGTTTTATTAATGTAATGTGCTAATCAACTGGAAAATAATAATAATAATAATAATATAATAAAAAAATAATAAAAATAATAATAAAAATAAACAATAAAATAAAATAAAATAAATAAAAAATAAAAAATAAAAAAATTGTGAAAGATGTATATCTGAAACAAGCTATTGTAATCACTTTTTTTAAATGAAAGATCATGTTTTATTTGAATTGAAAAAAAGCAAAATCTAGATCCTCATCTAATTTACATTTATTTTAGATTTGATCCAGGGAGTAGACTTTAGACTTGAGTCCTCACTCTTCAATTTGAATCTCAAGAGTTCCATATTTGTTTCTTGAAGTAAAATCTTGTATCATTTCTCTCTGCGAATATAATCTTGTACAATAATCTTAAATCATATCTATACTACAGAAAGGGGAAAAAAATAAGCACAATAAAGTTATAAACATATTTTAACATTAGAGCATAAATAACAGAAGTACAAATATATGCTTAGACCAATATCGCTTTATCGTTGAGGTTTCTTGGTTAAACAATGAGAATCAATAAAATACCAAGGTATAAAGATCTACACATACAAATATAACATCGTTCTTTAATATCTATATCGGTTAACTCAGAACTAGTTAAACACGTTGATACACAACTCTCCATATATGTTTCATCTTTATTGGTGATAAAGAGAGAAGAGGTGCACAACTCATAAAATCAACACACAGTTTAGAACTTCACAACATGCTTCCATTCATCGATTAAACTAGTATATATACAGGCAGAAGAAGCTTCTCGATATCAATTTAGGTGGTGGCTTCCTGAAGCTTGCCCCTTTGTCAACACTTTCTAGATACTGCATTAAAATCACAGTTGAAAATTGGTTCTGGGTAGTTGGAATTAATTCTGGTTCCTTCTAACACTCCCCCTTAATTCCAACTATATAACAAACATCTAATATGCCTGCTGGTCTAAGTCTCAACTAAGCTTACAACATAATTTGGATTTTCTACAATGTACAACTTACTTCTACACATTTCAAATTTAGCCTTTCCAAGAGGCCTAGTGAATATGTCAGCCACATTTTCATTTCTATTACAATATGATAGGTCAATTTCTTTTGATTGCAATTTTTCTCTTACAAAATGATGTTGTGTCTCAATGTGTTTTTTCCTTGCATGATATATAGGATTGTTTGCCAATTTGATAGTGCTTTGATTGTCAAATCTGATTACTATAGGTGCTTGTTGTGTTTCTCCAACATCTTCAAGTATCCTCCTAAGCCATATTTCTTCATAGGTAGCACTGCATAATGCTTTATATTCAGCTTAAGTGGAAGACAATGAAACAATTGGTTATTTCTTATTGCTCCATGATATTGGTCCTGAACAAATATTGAACACATATCCAGTAGTATATTTCCTATCATCTAGATTTCCTGCCCAGTCGGAATCAGAATAACCTTTCAATTCAACATCAAATTCATGAATATACATAATACCAAAATTAAGTGTTCCTTTCAAATATTGAAGGACTTTCTTTGCTTCTTTCAAGTGGCTTTCACAAGGCTTAGCCATGAACTGACTAAGTATGCTGACAGAATATGCTATATCTGACCTGGTAGTGGTGAGATAGTTCGGACTTCCCACCAGTTGACGATACATAGTTCCATTCACCTCTTTGGTTCCATCATCACTGCACAATTTGACATTCTGTTCTAAAGGAGTAGATGTTGCTTTGCATTCAATCATATTGAATCTTTTAAGGATTTCCCTTTTATATTTGCTTTTTGTGATTAGTGTCTTACCAGGTTCCCTCCAAACTTCAAGACCTAAACAATAATGAAATTCACCAAGATCCTTCATCTCAAATACATGTGACAATTGATTTTTAATTTCTTGAATCAACTTGCATGCATTTAATGTTATGATAAGATCATCAACATATACAGATATTAACCCAACATTCTTGCCTTCATCTTCCTTGATGTATAAGTTAGGATCATTTTTACTTCTCATAAAACCTTTCTCATAAAATAAAGAATAAATTTTCACATACCATGATCTTGGTGCTTGTTTCAAGCCATATAAAGCTTTCTTTAACCTACAAACCAAATGCTCCTGTCCCTGTTTTACAAACCCTTCAGGCTGAACTAAATAAACTTCTTCTTTTAACTCACCACTCAAAAATGCAGACTTGACATCTAAGTGATGCATTTTCCAATTATATTTTGTAGCTAATGCAATCATGATTCTAATTGTGTTCATCTTAGCTACAGGTCCAAAAGTATCTTCATAATCAATTCCCTCCTTTTGTGAATATCCTTTTGCAACCAATCTAGCTTTATGTTTATCAATACTACCATGAGCATTAAATTTAGATTTATAAAGCCATTTGCATCCTATGGGAACTTTGTTTTTAGGCAAATCTATTAATTCCCATGTGTCATTCTTCATTATAGAGTTATATTCTTCATTCATTGCATCTCTTCATTCTTCATATTCTTTAGCTTCATCATAGCTTGAAGGTTCTACAACATTCATAACGAGGGACATTAATACATAATATTTATACCTTACAGGTACCTGACTTTGACGTGATGACCTTCTTGGAGTTTTACTACTTTCATCTTTCTTTCGACTTTGCAGGGTCTCCTCTCCTCTCCTTAGAGTGTCATGACTGCTTGATGCTACTTGCTCTTGTACCTGTTCATGTGCTTGTTCCTGTTCTTGTTCAACACTTGTATCTAATTTGACATAATCATCAATATCATGCCATACACTAGTATTATTTATTTTATCACCTTCATTTTCATTCTCATGAAACATCACATCCCAAGCAGTCTATGAGTACTGGGATCAAACAACTTGTATGCTTTCTGTTTATCACAATAACCAATAAATATGCACTTAATTGACTTTGCATCAAGTTTTCTTCTTTCATCTTTAGGAATATGAGCAAAGGCCTTGCAACCAAAAACTCTTAAATGACTCACTTTTGGTTTGTACCCATAAAATGCTTCAAAAGGTGTTTTAAGCTCTAAACTTTTGGTTGGACTCCTATTTTTCAAATAAACAGCAGTATTAATGGCTTCAACACAAAAAAACATTAGAGATATTTTTACCTTGAAGCATACTACGTGCACATTCAACTAGTGTTATGTTTTTCCTCTCAGCAACTCCATTTTGCTGAGGTGTATGTGGCACTGTAAATTGTTGCAGAACCCCATTGCTTTTACAATATTGATTAAATTCTCTTGATTTGAATTCTCCCCCTTGATCAGATCTCAAGATTTTGATGTAATTACCAGTTTGTTTTTCCACCATACTCTTAAATTCTTTAAAGTACTCAAAAACATCACTCTTCTTTCTTATGAAATAAACCCATGTATACCTAAATCTATCATCCACAAAAATAAGAAAATACCATGCTCCACCAATAGACCTAGTTTGCATAGGTCCACATACATCAATATGAATTAATTAAAGTATCTCCCTTTGCCTTTTTTCTTTATGTATAGGAAATTCCTCCCTATGTTGTTTGCCAAGTACACATGCTTCACATTCAACATGATCATTCTTCAAGACAAGAAGACCTTCAACCATTGTGTTCTTTTGAAGTAGCATTAAATCTTTGTGATTTAGATGTCCATACCTTTGATGCCATAAATCTACTATTGATATTGTTGTAGATGGCAACGCTTGATGACTTTTCTTGGTCACATCCAATTTATACAAGCCTCCAACTCTGGTTCCTGTGGCAATAACTTTGTACTTATCTTGAATGTCTTTCACTACACATTGTGATTTAACAAATTCCATCTTCAAATCTTGGTCAATAATAATAGAAACATAAATTAAATTCTTTTTGATATCAGGAACATACATCACATTGTGGATCTGTTTCTCTTGTCCATTAGGCAAATTTACACCTATTACTCCATAACCTTGAACTTTAAGTGATCTGTTATCTCCTAGACAAACATATGTTCCATCAATGTTTTCATAATATTCATCAAACCACTCCTTATTACAAGACATATGGAGTGATGCACCAGAATCAATGAACCAAACATTCTTATCATCATTTTCCACATAAAATGCTGCATCAGAAACAAACAATTTAAGATTTTTAAATCCATCACTAATTGAGGTATCTTTGTCCACAAAATTTCCATTATGCGTTCTGTTTCTTTGCCTAGACTCATTATATTTCCTTTTATAACAATCTTTAGAATGATGCCGAAGTTTTCCACAATAATAACACTCATTATTTCTTTTATCATGGATTGGAAATTTAGACTGTGTCATACCTTTTTGTTTTGCTTGAAAATTGCCTCCTTTGTTCTTGTCGCATGGCTTGCCTCTATATGGATATTTGCCTTTGGCCACCAATACCAAATCTGAACTGCTAGAGCCCAAATTAAAGCTCTTCATCCTCTCCTCCTCTTGTAGAAGAATTCCTGTCAATTCATCAAATGTAGGGGGTTTCTCTCTAGCTGCAAGACTTGAAACAAAAATTTGATAATCTTGCACTAAGCCATTTAATGTTATGGTGACTGAGTCAGTAGTAGACACCTTTTCACCAATATCTCCTAACTTATCACTTAAATCTTTGACACGACATATGAAATTGCTTATATTTTCATTTGCTTCCATTTTTCGAGATAAAAGCTTAGTCTTCAAAAACAAGATCCGGTTTGTATTTGTTGTTTCATACAAAACATTCAGCGTATCCCATGTTTCTTTTGATGTCTTGCAATCTCTGATGTGAGGAATGATGTTGTCCTTTACAGACATATGCAACAACACCTTTGCTTCTATCTCCCTTCTCTCCCAATCTGGAATAGAACCTGCAACAGTGGGTTTGGGCTCATCCCCACTCACAATGGAACACAAATTATTTCCTTCTAAAATAGTCATTAACTTGAATTTCCAATTCACATAATTTTCTCCATCAAGTTTGGTGGATTCATTCATATAAGTATCAAGCAATAAATTTGCCATGATGGAAAGAAAACTTTATCCAATCACCAAAATGCCACCAAATCTAAATCCAAATGCACCAATTTTCACTAAATCTCATAAACCTTTTCACCACTCATGCACCATCAAAATCTTAACTCCTTTTCACTATTAAAAATTTTCCAAATCTTTTCTTTCTTTTGTTTCTTTTTATTTTAATTTGTAAATTCTTTTGCCCAACTTTCTAATTATAGAGAATGTAAAATACTTTCCCTATAGAGTGTGCATTGATCTCAGATTATAATATCTCAAACAGAGTAATTTCTAGCAAAATCACCCGAACTATTACATGCTCGTAATCTACCTTGCAATAATTAAAATAACTCGTATAATAAAAAGTCAAACGTTCCCCAGTTTTCTATTGGGATAGGCATTGTATAACAATGCAATGCCTGGATGCGCACCAAAACAGAGAAAGCTCCAGATTACCCTCTGAATCCATCTAATTCTGGCAGAACACACATCTCCAAATCCAGTCTCCGCTTCAGCAAACTTCTCCACACTCTCCGCACAACTGACTACGATCCTGCAACCTTCGATCCACAACTATCACCTTTATGAATAGCAGCAGCGCTCACAAACACAAACACTGTCAATGAAATGTAGAAGCGCTCACAATGCTCTCACACAATCAATCTTTCTCTGCAACACAAGGTCTCTCGAACCTCACACAACGATATTTCATTCACTTTGATTGCTCGACTTGCACACACAGCGGGCTCTCACACTCAGCCCTCAACCTCGCTTTGATACCATGACAGAGAGAGAAGAGGCGCACAACTCATAAAATCAACACACGGTTTATAACTTCACAACATGCTTCCATTCATCGATTAAACTGGTATATATACAGGCAGAAGAAGCTTCTGGATATCAATTCAGGCGGTGGCTTCCTGAAGAAGCTTGCCCCTTTGTCAACACTTTCTAGATACTGCATTAAAATCACAACCATTTACATCCTATGGGGGGTTTACCTTCAAGAAATTCAACCAAATCCCAAGTATGGTTTCTATTTATTGATTCTATTTCCTCATACATTGTAGCCCTCCATGCATCAGATTTACTTGCTTCCTCATAATTTGCAGGTTCTATAATGTTTACAATCTTTGACATTAATGCATAGTCTTTCAATCTAGAAGATAATCGAGTCTTCCTACCTGATCTCCTTGGTAGGGGACTTACCTCAACTCTAACTATTTCAGCCTTTTCTAGGCTTACATCATCATTGATTACATTATCTGTTACTTCTTCTTCTTGTTTCTGCTCCTGCTCTTCATCTTCCTCACTGTTTTCTTCCAATAGCAATGGAATGTGGAAATCACTGTTAGAGTCATCCTTTTCTTCTTGAACCTGTTCATGAAATATAACATCTGTGCTTGCAAAAACCTTGTGAGTCACAAGATTATTTAGCTTATATGCCTTGAACTCAGTGCCATATCCAACAAATATACATTTCAGTGCTTTGGGATCTAACTTCTTCCTATCTGCCTTAGGTATATGAGCATAAGCTTTTGACCTAAATATTCTTAAGTGACTCACTGCTGGTTTGAATCCAAACAATGCTTCAAAAGGGGTTTTGAAGCCTAAACATCTAGTAGGACTCCTATTCTTTAAATATATAGCAGCGTTAATAGCTTCTGCCCAAAGACCATTTGATAGACCCTTAATTTGAAGCATGCTACTTGCGCACTCCACAAGAGTTATGTTCTTATGTTCTGCCACTCCATTCTGCTGTGGAGTGTGGGGCACTGTAAACTGTTGCACAATCCCATGATGCTTGCAGAAATTCATAAACTCTCCCAACCTGTATTCTCCCCTTTGATCTAAGCAGAGAATTTTTATCCTTTTTCCTGTCTGGTTTTCTACCATGGATTTAAACTCTTTAAAATACTAAAAATCTTGACTCTTTTTACTCAGAAAGTATATCCATGAAAATCTAGTCCAATCATCTGTAAATAAGATAAACTAATATGCTCCTCCTAATGACCTAGTTTGCATAGGTCCGCAGATGTCTGTATGCACCAGTTCTAAAATATCTCTTTCCTTTCTATTAACATGCAAAGGGAACTCTTCTCTATGCAATTTCCCTAATGTAAATCCATCCCAATCCAGCTTAACATTATGGAAAATAGGGAGTCCATCAACCATACCTTTTCTCTGAAGTAAGATGAGGTCTTGCAGATTAAGATGGTCGAATCTCTAATGCCAGAGATCTTCAACTGTCGATCTAGCTGCAACCATTGCTTGCTGTGGCATACTCTTCACATCTAGTTTGTATAGGTTCCCCATGTGCACTCTTGTTGCAACTATTTCCGTCTGGCTATCCTTAATGACAGAGTTAGTCTTAAAGAATTGAACTTGCATGTCTTGATCAGTAATCATTGAGACAGAGACCAAATTTTTCTTAATTCCTGGAGCATACAATAGATTTTTAAGATGTCTAATGTCACCACTGGGTAACTTTACAGGAATGTCACCATATCCTTTGATCTCATATCCAATGTCATCTCCTAAATAGATTTTCGACCCACATGAAGTTTCTTCAAGAAATTCAAACCATTCCTTCTTACCAGTCATATCTAAGGTTGCGCTAGAGTCGACATACCATATGTCGTCCTCATCTCCCTTTAAAGCTAAAAGAGCACAATCAACTATAAATAATCGAAGTTCGTGGCTATGGTCTTCTTCTTCCTCAACAAAGTAACTCTTATGTTTTCTCTGTTTGTTTCTTCCTTCGTCTGCCTACCTCTTATAACAATGTTTAATCTGGTGACCAGGTTTTCCACAGTAAAAACATTCCTTGATGGGAAAATTATTAGCAGACATACCTTTAAAAGTTCTCTTCTGAAATGTGTTGGCACCTTTCTGTTGCTGCTGCTACGGTTGATGATGCTGCTTCCCTCTATACTGTCTCCTTTTTGTCATCGGAGCAAGGTCATTGTTCTTTGATTTCAAATTTTGTCGCCGCTCTTCTTCCTGTAGCAGAATCCCTGACAACTCTTCAAACACAGGGGCTTTCTCCCTTGTTGACAACCCTGAGATGAACACCTAGTATTCATCAGTCATTCTATTCAATGTGATCGTGACCAGATCTGAATCAGAAACTTTTTCTTCGATATCTCCCAATCTGTCCTTCAGGTCTTTAACTCTAACAATGAATCCAACAACGGACTCATTCTCCTTCATCTTCAATGCAAACAACTTGCCTTTAAGTGACAAGACACGATTTGTATTCTGTGTCTGGTATAGGTTTTTGAGCGTCGTCCAAATGTCAGTGGCCGATTTACAGTCTCTAATATGTGGGATAACATTGTCCTTGATGGACATCTTCAATATGATCTTCGCTTTTGTCTCCCTTTTATCCCAATCTTTCTCTTGTGCAGCTGATCCTGGTCTCAGCTCATTTCCTATTACAATCGACCACACATTTGCACTTTCAAGTAAAGTCTGCATCTTGAATTTCCAGTTGGTGAAATTCGATCCATTGAGTTTTCCAGACTCGTGGAGGTACGATTCTATACTGTTATTCATATTGGACTGATAAAATTTCTGATCCTCTGATGAATAAGTCTATCCAACTGAACACTTTTAGGTCACAAAAAAAACACCATATACCAAATCCGAACCTCTGTTTTGCTGAAAAAAAATTTGTACCTTCAATGAGCCACCACCGGGCAAGTCTGATCTGCTGCCACCAAACAGATCAGGAACTCCAATGCGCCACCACCGGGCAAATCCAATCTGCTACCACTGAACAGATCAGGAACTTCTAATGCGCCACCACCGGGCAAATCCAATCTGTTGCCACCGAATAGATCAAGAGCTCCAATGCGCCACCGCCGAGCAAATCCGATCTGCTACCACCGAACATATCTAAAATTTCAAAGTGCAACCACCGGGCAAGGTCGATCTGCAAAAAATTGCAGATTTTTCAAAGAGAAAGAGGATGGCGCTTCTTGACGGCAAAAAGCCCGCGCCACAAACAAAATTGACGCGTCTTACGAAATTTGCACGATTAATCCTTGCTTTTCCGCGCCAATAGCAATTCCTGGTGCGCTGGCGCGATTATCACTCTCAAACCCATGCCAAATGGCGTGACTGTTCCTTAAAAAACCACGCCAACCCTTCTTTCCGTTCAAAAATGGCACGACTATTCGCGACGAAACTGCGCCAACCCTTTCTTGCACTCAGAGATGATCAATCATCTGAGACCTTCGCTTCAGGTGTTACTGAAGTCCACTTGATTCTGCAAAGCTTCTATATACACCACCGCCACTACAGTTCTGTACAAAGATGCATCCTAAAAAAAATAAGGTTGTCCCTACTCTAAGCTCTGATACCAAGATAAAAATCAGACTTGAATTGAAAAAGAAGGAGTTACAGCTCATAGGTGAGTACTGCACCTGAAGACTACACTCAAACAAAGAGAACTCTCTCCGTTCACTCTACTATTCATCAAATGAGTAATTACATCATTAAGTACAATAAGGAAATCAGGAAGTTGCAACCAAACTCCTAAACTCTAGGAACAAATCCTAAACTAAGGAGATACGTTACAACTTATGTAACCATTTCTCCATTAAAACAAAATAATATTAATTATTTTCAGCGTTTTTTGTTATTTTACCATGCAAGCGATGAAATTTAGAAAACACTATTATTATTTAACTATATTTAAAAGTATGCTTTCTCATTATAAATATTTGTGAATTTGTAACTAATAAAAATTAAACAATGAATATAAGTCAACAAACTCATTCGCTCAGCAAGGCATTGAAACTTAGTTAGGTTTTCCAATTTATTCTTCTCATTTAGAATAGGTTTAGTTACCTTAATTTTATTAAAATTATTATAATAATAGCTAACCTGATTTCCACTTAATACTATAATAAAGCAAATAAATAATCAATTTGGTGCAATATAACTTTCTCATAAACCTTTAGATTTTGAATTTGGTTTGGAAGCAAAGCAAGAGGCAATTAACTCACGTGCAGAGACTTTTAAAATAAATTAGATAATGGATTGATACGCCGTTCTTGACACAAGTCAAGCCGAGAGTGAACTCATTTTCAATAATCTTTTTTTTATTAAAATCAATGTGATCAAGATCAATGAGATTTTCTAGTTGAGTGGGACCCCACCATAAGAAGTCATCGAGTCACCATGAAAAAACAGACAGTCAAACGGTCAGATAACCAAGTACACACGAAAGTACATTTGCAAAACGTGGCTCGTCTAACAGTCAGATAACCAAGTACACACGAAAAAGTGCCTCGTCTAACGGTCAGATAAGCAAGTACACACGAAAACCGTAGTTTATAACACGACTTTTTGAAAGTTTTTCCGGTTGATTTTTCTGGTCAAAATTCGGCAGTTATTCATTGGAATCCCAAGTTTAATAGCTAGTTTCTGCACAATCAATGGCTCCCAGGGGTTTTTCAGGGGGCTGAATTCAAATATGCAGTTAAAAAACCATTTTAACTGCTAAAAATAGAGATTTAACCTCATTTCTTCCGCTTGATTCCATCACCGGAATCTCCAAAAAGTCGCATTATAGACAACTCCCACACGAAAATACATTTGCAAAAAGTTAGGCATGAGTCATGGCCTTGTCTAACAAGCCCAGGAATTGCGTGGATGGTGAAAAGTGGTTGGAATATGGGTAAAATTTTTTCAAAAAATCTTGTAAAACTAGTGTTTGAATCTTGGTTTTGATGGCAGAAATGGATTCAGCACCATCAAAATTTTGAAGTTTAACAACTATAGCTTGGATTTAGAACGCATTTTGCTTCTCTAGTACTGTTAGAAAGAATTCACTGACACAATGGTTAAGTTAATTTCCAACTAGTATTTTTCACTGCCAAATTTTGACGGCTATGTAGCTACTAGTTATATATATAGTTACTAGATTATTAATAAAAGGGGTTGTATATCTGGTTTGATCTCATAATTTTGATGGATAATTTCTATACAATTTAGATACTCTAAAGGTTTTTCAAGGAATTGAATCTATATATACAATAAAAAAACTAGTTTAAATAACACAAGTCAAAATTTCAATTCAATTTTTTGGCGAGATTAAAGTCCAAAAAATCAGGCTAATACAACTTCATGCATTATCAAATGGGTTACATAAACTGCCCCACTCATTAATGACCCAATAGATACATATATATTATTGGCCATTTTCTACAATGCAATATTAATTCTTATCATTTAAGCAAATGTTTTTTTATTAAAAATTTCAACTCATTTTTTCCTACAATTGTTGTGGGAATATAATTTTTTATAATATTTTTTAATATGCTCACAACGTTTTCACATTGAGTGTTTTAAAGCAATACACTTATCCCTATGAATCTAAAGGTTTATAGATTATTAATCTAATTATTCAAAATATTTCAATGAACTAATTAAATAAATAAAAAATGAAATATAAAGTAATAAAATTCTAAAATACAAAAATAAAATAATATAAATTAAAAATATAACATAGAAATAATAATTTTAATTAATTATAAATAGTAAAAATTAAACATTAAACATTTAAAAGAAATATAATTAATTTTTTTTCACATTCACAATAATAAATCACCCTCCAATCATACCTTATAAGAAATAAATATATTAAAAAAAATCACTACGTTAAACTATCCCACACTGGTATGAAATGTTACCCACCTTCCCAATTTAATATCTTTATCATATTTAACAAAATTTATATAAACTTCTATCAATTATTTTTAAACATAGAATTAAAAAATAAGGTAAAGTAATTAAATCTTTGAGTTAGTCTTTAAATGAAAACCACTCTTTTAAAATATCCCACACTCACATGAAATCCGACTAAGTTCACACTCTATCATATTTGAGAAAAATTATAATATAAACTTCTCTTCATCATTTTTCAAGGTTTAAATTAACCATTCTCTCGGGATGGATACGTTCATTCAAAGAGGTGATATATATATGCTTTTCCATCATGTCTCTAGGCGTTGTGCCCGCCTCCTCCCTCAGTCCAATGCAAAAGCAATGGAGGAGGATGCTAGATCTTTAATGATAAAGGCATTTGGGAGGATCGCAGCATTTGCAGAGCTGCAGAGGCTGTCTCACCCAGGACAGAAGCCGAGATTCTGCATGCTGTTGCCCGGGCTGTGGAAAAGAAGCAGAAGATCAAACTGGTAAGCACCCTGGCTCATAGCCTCACAAAGCTAATGTGTGTTGGAGACCATGGATTGATTATCTCAACCGAAAACTATGCCTCCGTCATTGGCGTGAACAAGGGTGCCATGACTATTACAGTCCAAGGCGGCGCCATGATGACAGACGTTATGGAGGAAGCAGCGAAGGAAGGCCTGGCTCTTCCCGCCATGATTTACTGGAACGGAGTCTCTGCGGCGGGCGTTGTTTTTACGGGAGCCCACGGAAGCGGTCTCGTGGGCAGAGGGAGCGGTGTTTATGAATATGTGGTGGGTATGAAATTGGTGGTGCCTGCATCTCCATCAGAGGGGTACAGCAAAGTCATGAGCTTTGTTGGATCAGGTGCTCAGCTAACAATTAAACACACACAGCAGAAGCAAGCACATAACACAGTATTAACGTGGTTCACCCAACCAATCTGGGCTACGTCCACCAAACATAGGCATCAGGAATAATTAATCAAAATTTGGAGATTACATCGATGAAATCCTCACACACTCTTAGCAAACCATCCGAATGGTTGCCTATTATATAGTAGAGAGAATCTAACTGCTCTCACATCAAATTTAGGATGCATTAATTTGCTACCAACAACCTGGAGATAATCCAGCAACAAATTTCCTATTGTTGTCACCTACAGAGATTTCTGCCTAGTTTAGTTTAAACAGAAAATCTCAACGATCTCCACCTTGACAACAATTCGCCTGATGCCTTGTTATTATTATTTTATCTTTCCTGCAAGCCAAGAGAAGCCAAACACCAGCGTAGCTTCTCCAACAAAACTGGTTTCGTGAACATGTCTGCACAGTTCTCCTTTGTATGCACCTTTTCAAGAGAAACTCCCCTTTCAGTGATAATCTGTCTTACAAAATGATATTTGATTGGAATATGCTTTGACTTACTATGATAGGCCGGATTTTTAGCCAAATGTATTGCACTTTGACTGTCACAAAGTAACTTGATGTTATCCTGTAACCTACCAAACTCACCAAGCAAACCTTTCAACCAAACCGCCTCTTTGCAA
>APFE030550138.1:38927-56850 GCA_000404065.3 Pinus taeda | reverse complement strand
TTGGCCCATAGGATTCACTTAAATAAAACCTATTCTTGAAAATGGGCGAATGGATTCACTTTAATAAAACCTATTCTTGAAAATGGGCGAATGGAAGGTTGTAACTCCTAATTTCAAGGGCTAAATTTACCTTTTTTACCCTCTCCCTTAAAATAAGGTGGGCTATTTGAGGTGATTTGTAAAAATGTACTATGATACAAAATATTCACCCACTAAAAATTTAAAACCCCTTAATTTCGCCAAAGGGCGAACATTCGCCCCTAAAATTATCCTTGATTTTTCCCGTAGACCAGCTCATAAGGTGTAAATCCAATGGTGGTATTCCATGTTGTATTATAGGCCCAGGTGGCCTCAACTAGTCTCTCTGCCCATTCCTTCCTCCTGCTGCTAACTACCTTAGTTAAGATGTTCTCCAGTGCCCTATTGGTCACCCCCACTTGCCCATTAGCTTTTGGATGATAAGGAGTGGAGTTCCTATGCTTGATTTTGAGATGGCTGAGCAGTTCTTCAATCATGATGGAGGTAAATTGTTTGCCTTTGTCTGTGACTAGCTCTCTAGGGTACCCAAATTTGTAGAATACATTCTCCCTTAGGAACTCAACCACCTTCTCTTCTGTTGCTGCCTTAATTGCCTTTGTTTCATCCCACTTAGTCAAATAATCATTGCACACAATGATGTGTTGTTTTTTCTTTGAAGGAGGGTTGATAGGCCCAATGAAGTCCATGCCCCACTTGTCAAATGGCTCGAAAGTCACTTGGGGTTGTAGGGGCAATTCTTGGAGTAGGCTTTCCCATCCTCTAGCACCGATCACACTAACTAATGTACTTTTTGACATCTTGATGAAGAGTAGGCCAATAATAGCTTGCTTGCAACACTTTGAATGCTATCCTCTTTACTGCAAAGTGACCTACACAAGGCCCATCATGACAGGTCAAAAGGATGTCAAAGACTTCCTCTTCCCTTACACACCTTCTCAAGATTTGATCTAGGCCAAGTTTGAACAGATTGCCCCCAATCCAGGTGAAGGGGGCTATTTTCCTAACTATCTTGCTCTTTTCCTTGGAGGGTTAGTTTGGTGGGAACTGTGCAGATACCAAATAGTTTGTTATATCAACAAACCATGGGGAGAGAACTGAAATAGCAAACAAATGCTCATCTGGTAACTGGTCATCCACCATTCCTTCTTCACCGGCAGGAAGATTCATCCTAGATAGAAAGTCTGCAACAACATTTTCATTACCAGGCTTATCAACAATAGTTAGATCAAATTGCTATAATAAAAGCAACCATCTTATAATTCTAGCATTCACATCTAGTTTGTTCATTAAATATTTTATTGCAGCATGATCAATATGTACAAATGTTTGATGACCTATAATGTAATGCCTAAATTTGTTTAATGAATGCACAACAACTAAGAGTTCCTTTTCGGTCACATTGTAATTTAGCTCAGCCTTTGACAGGTTCTTACTGATAAAATAGATGACATAGGGAAATTTCTCCTCTTCGTGACCTAAGGCTGCTCCTATGGATTTGTGTGAGGCATCAACATGAATATGAAAAGGGAGGGCCCAGTTTGGGCCTCTGAGAATTGGTACAGTGTTTAACTTACCCTTTAGAATGTATAAGGCCTCTTGACAACTTTTTGACCATATAAACTCAGAATCATTGGCAAACAACACAAACAAAGTGTTATCACTCAGATTTTCCCAGAAGTTGTAAGAAGAGGAAAGGGGTCCGAGGTAACCACAAAACAATATTTTAGATACAGAATCTAGCCAATCTATATCCAGAGAGGGCTCTCTCCTTAAGTTTTAGCTTTGTTTTATAAGGTTTTAGGCTAGTTATTAGAGCTTGGGGTTTTGTTTGAATTTGGTGGTGAAGTTCAATAGCAGAGGGGTATAACTGAATATTTTAGTTCATTGGGCTAATGGAGTCAGGGAAAATGGCTCAATTGGATTTGGTTTCTCAATAAAGGGTGGCTTCACAGGGCAAGATAGCTAAATAGGGAGCAAATAGAGACTTAAAAAGATGGGATGGACTTAAAGGGTTAAAGGGCACTTAAGAATCGTTCAACATGCTTTAAGAGAGTAGAACATGACTAACCATCAATAAAGAGCAATTAAGAATTCTTTACTAAATGATTAAAATGAATAAAGTAGGAAACATGAGTAATTAAGAATTCACTGTTTATGCTAGTTTAGAAGAAAACATTGAGAACAAAAACGATTGAAGATAGATTGCACTTAAGCACTTTCTGAATTATTATTTTTCATTTTAATATTCAGATATGGAACATAATGAATATAATACACAAGAAAACATTAACACATGAGATATAAGATACTTATTTGTTTGATGTCCAACACATGAATCCTGTGAAAAGTCCTTTACATCAATCCTTCATCCAACGAACCATGTAAAATTTGTCCAACAATACTTTTATTCCAAAATAATCAGTTTTACAGCAATGTCAAAAAATCCACCCTCAATACTCCAAATGGGGGTGTATTTATACAAAAAAATTTACAATGAAATATCTCATAACAAAGTGAGATATAAACTGAGATGACTCAAATTTTTCAAGAAAATAGGGACAGAAGACCTCGTAGATGATAGATAAGGCAACCAAATGGTTTGTTGTCCCTATTCTTGAGAATGTGTTGGAGTTAGGCCCTATGATTTGGCCCCTTGCTGTCCTTGGTGTAATTATGTGTTGGCTGCTCTGTTTTTATCTTCATACTGATACACTTTACATTCATCTGATACTCTTTACCTGTTGATCTATGTTCATCCTTTTTTACCCTCATTGACTGTGGTAAAAATCAAAATTTACCTTTTACCAAGGATAAATTACAAAATTTCAAGCATTTCTTCCCACCATTTTGGGTGTGGTATTCTAGTTTTTTGAAGCTTTCTGAGGGTTTCATTTGTTTCTGTGTACCTAAAGAATGTAGGCTGAATTCAGAACATGTGCTTTGGTTCATGCTCGACATAGAATAATTTATCTAGGCTTTCATAGAGAACTCTACTTGTAGGGAGTGCTTTTATTCCTGATACACTTGTTGATGAACTTGCTTGATTTCTTGCATATTGATTCAATTTATCCACATAGTCTTTATGCCTCATTAATCTGTCATTAATCACTAAAGGAATGGGTAGCCCTTTATTCTGCAAAATGGCAAATTTCTCCATAAAAGCATTAATCTCTGCCTGCATGTCATGACATATTCTTTCTAAATTTTGCATCAAAGTTCTTTTGGTTAATACCCTTTTGATTTCCAAAATGGTCTTTGTTCTGTCTTTAATGCCAAGTTCTTCAACCTGGTCCTTGTTCTTAGTATTCAAAAAATTTATGACCCTGTTGGCTTCCTCAGGCATTCTTCCTAGTTCTGCTCTTGTCCTTTGGATTTCCTCTTGGGTTGCCTTTACTAGATCAATCTGCTCAAAAATTACTTGGATGGATGACCAAAAATCATTTATGGATTGAGTGATGTTGGCCCAAAGAATTTTCTTAATTTCTGCCAGAGGCTTGTCAAAAGTAAGATATTTTTCTAATGATTTCACTTTATTTTCTAATCCTTTAATCTCTCTTGTCTTTTCTACAACATTTATCTTTGAGAGATCATAGCTTCGTTCCATTTTAGCATACTGTTCTTTTACCTTTTTTAGTTCTGAAACTTGTACTTTCATATCCTCCATTGACTTTATTAATTCCTCTGTGCTCAAATTGGTAGTGTTGCCCTGTGCTAATCCTGATGTTCCTGCTGTTGCTATACCTGTGATGATCTCTGCTGTGGTTGCTGGGATGTTTGGTGCTAGTGCTGTCCCAAGTGTAGAAGGGACTGCTGTTGAGACTACTGGTATCACATGGGGAGGCTAAGAGGTTGACTCTCCCTACTTGTCCTTTAATGGCTTTTCTAATGCCTGTTCTGTCTCATTTAATCGTTCATTAACTTTTAAAAGTAAATCCATCAGCTCTTCTTCAAATTTTTGTTTCATGATCTCATCAGTCTGTGGATGCCTTGAAGGAGGCAGCTTTAGCTGCTTTCTCAAGGCAGCAATATCTTCATCTTTCTTTTTGATTAATGCTTCTACACCCTTCACATCTTTGGGATCATGTCCCAATCCAATAATTATTTCTTCTAAAGACTTTATTCTGTTATCTTTAGCCTGGGAGAAGGCTTTCTCCAAGTGTAGTTGGGCAGTTGTGTTATCCAAAGAATTTTGTAACTCTTGGGCCATCATTGCCTTACCAGTCAAGGTTGAATAAATCATTTCTCCAGTTTGTTTATGCAATTTAATCTGATCCATAGGATGAATATTCTTTGCCATGACCTCCAAATTTGTTCTGAGATAATCTGCTACTGATTGAGGTTGTTGCAATTTAGGCTTGATGTAGCTCATTATCATTTTGCCATCTTTAATGTCAGAGGCTGACATCAACCTCTGTTGATTTGTGGGGGCCATTTTCAAATATTGATTGTGAATTTGAAGCCTCAATGGATCATTCCTAGCTTTTATTTCTACAAATGTTTTCTTGATATCTGAGGCATCTTTCCCTGGTGGCCTAAAAGATGATACCTCTGCAGTTTGTTGTCTTTCTAGCTCTTGTCTCTATGAGCTAGTGGATGTTCCTCCCAATGGAAAAGTTCGCTGGCTATCTACTCCTTCTTTCCTTTGACTATTAGTAGTCTCTTCAAAAAATTCTTCCTCTGAAAGAGGATTTAACCTTTGCCTTTTTGTACCAGGCTTTTCTGAGGGTCCACTGGCAGGGATAGCTACTTCCCTGTCTCTCTTTTTGTTCCTTTCCTCATTCAGAGGAGTCTACAAGTTGGGAGGTTCTCCCACATTGCTTTGAGTTGGAGGAGTTGGCATTTCGACCTGTTCTTTGGAAGTTTCAGGCTTCTTAGACAATGCAAATTGTTTTGTGACTTGAATGCTGGTTTCTAATTCTTTGCCTTTGGATGACTTTATAGCTGGTGTGCTGGTTTCCTGTGAAGGTTGCTGAGAGTTTTCAACAGTAGATGTACCAATTCCTGATCTTTGTACTTGCCCAAAAGAATCCAGGTCAAGTTTTTTTTCAAGATCTCTCATAACATTCTCAATATTGATCTGTTCACTATCATTTTCTATTAGGGTCCCCTCCCTCCATTCATCCATATTTGCAAATTGTTCAATCTCTGGAATCCTATGGTGAATGTATGGTGACAATCTGTTCTTCATTCTTCTATAACATATAAAGCTGTTAGGGTCATATGGTATCCACCCAAAACTCTTTTGTAACATAAGGAGATCTTCTAAATTTTTTTCTGCTTCTTTCCATTCTTCCTTAGTGTTGCAGACAAAAGGGCCTCGCTGATTCTTGATTCGAAGCCGGACTTTCTTCTTGAAATTATAAAAATGGACTAGGTATGCATTTATCATTTGCTTGAAATATTCCAATGCAAAGAGTCTCACTGGAACATACTTTGGTAGCTTAAAAGGGCAGAGCTCACACCCATAGATCCTGATTTTTGTATGGTTCTTATATAGGTACCAATTACCTATCCTGTACTGCTTAGGAAGCTGTAGGATCTTTTTAATGTCACCACTGATCCTGGGAGGGGAAACCCATGTCAATAAGGTGGTTGTTAGATGAACAAATTGATCAATGAACTCAATGTATGAGTATGGGGACTCAATGGAATTATGGAAGATGGGACTCCAAAAGAAGACAGACATTGGATTGCCTCTGGTGTCAAGTTTCATGACAAGGAAGCGAAAATTTTCTGACTGATAATACAACATGAGATGATATATGAAGGTAGTATACTTGAAGACTCCCTCATTTTCCAGTCTTAGGAATTGGTCATGAATCTTATTAGCAATATAGGAAGCATAGTCATACTTAACAGCAGGTGGTTGTCTAGGAGTAAAAATTGACAACAATACTAGGGTTACCTCATCAACAAACTCACTAGTGTTAAATCCCATAATTAGAGATATCATATCAACAATGAGTCTTCCAATTTCTGTGAAGAAAGTTTGCAGATAAGGAGGTGGGCCCTTGGGCTGATGTTTCTGTAACATGAAGGTTTGACATATGCGATTCAGTTCTGATTGGGACAATTGAGACGATTTCTCAGGTAAATACCCCATGGAAATGGGAGTGAGAGCTTTACTGAAGTGGAATTGCAACATTTCATTGATGGATTGAGCAGTTATGGGGAATATGACTGTTTGGCTTGGGGACATAACTGCTCTGCGATTAGGGTCATAATTGGCACAACATTGATAAATTATATCTGGGAAAACATGGACTGATGGGAGGAAATACATGGGAAGGTTAGATTCCCACAGTCCTAAGGTGTCAGACCCATTCAGATAATTGTCTCTGGCTTGGCAAAAGACCTTAAGGTGGTTTTTATCACCAGATAAGTCTTTTACCTGGAAATGTTTATCAGCCAGAGGCATATAGTCTAAATATTTGTGAGGAGCATTCATGGGTGTGACATTTAGAGCTATAGGGGTTTCCATTTATGGTTCTTGTGGATTCCGAAAAGGAATTTGGGTTTTCTGTGAAAAATGGGCAAAACAGCCGGTCTGGGAACTTATATAGTGAAACAAAGTCTGAACTTGTACTGAATTTGGCCTTTTTCTGTGGAATTTATAATGTAAAACAAAAACTTGCAGGGTTTCGGCGGAAATTGGATAAATACTTGTATTGGGGAAGTGAACAGTGCAATGACAGGATGGATAACAGGTTCCGGGCTGTGTCATTGCAAGTTTCTTAATCAGGTGGTGGTTGGAAAGCTTGAATATTTGACGTCAATGTTCTTTACATGGGAACACAGTTTGCCGTATGAAACAATGAAAATGACATTTCGTTGGTTTTATTCACAAAGTCAAGGTTGGCGGGGGGTTTTTTGTTATTCAGGCGGATGACGTGCACGAGAAATGATGTTTTGTCGTATGCAAAGGGCGGTAAGCAGTATGTTATTGCACCACTTTTGGGGACGGGTGGTTTTTAGGTGGGAGCCAACAATTCCATTGATTACATGACGCGTGGTGGAGGCACGGGGTGAAAACTACGGTCGCCAAGGGTCGCACGATATCAATATTGATCGTTGGATGAAGGAAGCGCGATTGAACGACTGACATGAGGCGCGATTAGACGAGGTTTAATGTGAGTGGGCCTGACACAATTAAGAATTAATCAATTGGATCTGGAGTTATGTGATTGGTTGGGGGGTTCTTAATTAACCATGAGGGTTAATTAATCCTGATTAATGCAGTGGGGGATTGGGCTGTTAACTAGTTACGGGTTAACTAGTTAATCCCAGTTAAAATATACTTATGGTTATAATTAACCAAAGAGGCGAGATATATAAAATTTTGGGATTTTTATATATATTTACATATTATGGGAAAGGGTGAAACTATGCGGGATTTATAAAATACCTAGGTTAATAGTTAATATGACATGAAATGTAAGAGCGCTAAGTAAAAACATCAGAATGGGTATTTAAACTTAGGATTAAAGTGGAAAAAGGGGGTTTTGTGTAATATTGTGAATTTTTCCTAAGTAAAATGGGATTTTACTTAGAAAAAGGCTTTATGAAATTAAATGAATGGTTTATTTATGATTCTAAGTAATTAGGCTTTTTTAAATTATTGGGTTGAGAGTCTGGTCCCTCCAGAAGTCAGAGAAATGCTCTGAGCCCCTCCAATTTAGCAAATACCTTAGTGCTTAGGGTAAATTAGTGACTAATTAGGGAAAATGAGAAGGGGAGTTAATCATTGTGACTTTGATTTGCTTGTGATGTCTTCAATGTAGTGTATGCCTTTGCCTTATGATGAAAAATGAAAGATTAACACATTTAGAGACATTATTCATCACAAATAATTCTGCAACATCAACTACCTACCTTACCTACTTAAACCTAGCATTTTTTCTTCTTTAATAGGGTGCACTTAAACTGGCAAACCCTCTTCAAATTCCTTTTCTTTTACATAATGATTTTTATCTAAATCTACACTTATTACATCCAAGGGCTTAGATTAAACTGTTGAGCTCCTTTTTATTTACTCTACCTATCTACTTATCTACCAAGATTACATTGTTTAGTCAGATATTTATACTCTATTTCTGCAACATGAAATTGAAATATGAATTAGCCAAGTTTAAACGGTTTGACTATTCAAGAATTGTGGCATGAGTAACAAGCTGCACACAATTATTTATTACACAAAATGAAAAAGTAGTGGCATTTAGACCTGCACACTTTCCTGGTCTTTTTTGTTTGGGGTTCATTTTCTTTCATTTTTTGACCATCTTTTTTGTTTTTTACCCTTTGATTTTTCTTTTAGGGTATACCCTCTTTACATTTTTTAAATTTTTTGATTTTTTTGAAAATATGGAAAACCTTTGCAACAAGAGAAGGTATGAACATATTACATAGCTCATCAAGTCAATCATGACATATGACACCTATTGGTATAGGGGCCTAACACAAAGGAGACGTCAACTTGCTGAAGTCCTTTATGAACCTTCGGTAGTATCCAACTAACCCTAAGAAACTCTTGGCATCTCTCTACTTTTGTGGAGGTGGAACCCTTTGGATGATTGCTATTTTGTTTGGGTTCACCTGCAGTCCTTGCTGAGATATTGAATGACCTGGAAAAGTCCCTTCAATCATTAAGAATTCACATTTTTCTGGGCTAAGAGACAAATTCATTTCAATGAATTTGTGTAATACCTCGCCTAGGTTAGTCAGGGAATCTTAGAAATCACAGCCATAAGGTGTAAAATCATCCATATAAATTTCCACTGCATCATGTACTAATTCAACAAAAATACTCAAGACTGCTCTCTGGAAAGTGGCAGGAGCATTGCATAGGCCACAAGGAAGTACCCTATAGGAAAAGTACCCCAAGGATAGATGAATGTGGTCTTATCCTGGTCTTCTAGGTAGATTTGGATTTGGTTGTACCCACTGAATCCATATACGAAAGAAAATAACTTCTTCCCTGCCAAGCCATCTAGCACTTGGTCAATGAAGGGTAAGGGAAAATGATCATTCTTTGTGGCTTTGTTCAACTCCCTGTAATCTACATAAATCCTCCACTTACCATTTTTCATGGGAAATAACACTAAAGGAGAGACCAACTCACTATCTGAGATAGGGTAAACGAATCCTGCATCTAGCAGTTTTTGCAGTTCTTCTTTGACTATGTCTTTAAGCACTGGATTCATTCTCCTTTGTAGTCAGGCTTGCAACCTTCTTTGATGTATATGTGGTGAGTACACACTGAGGGGTGTACTCCCTTCATTTCATTGTAACTCCAAGCAAAGGTTTCTAGGTTTTCTCTCAACATGTTGCATAACTATTCCTCTTCAAGAGGAGACGGAGATGGATTAATTTTCAAAGTTTTCTCTGGGCCGAATTCTATGGTTTTGACACAAAGTGGGTTGGAATTGGCCAAGCATAATTCAATTAGATGATTGCTTTGGGTTTCCCTTACTTATTCTTCTAATGGTAATGAAATAGGAGTTGGACTTTGGAGCAGGTGTTCAATTAAGTCATCCTCATCTTGCTGTCCTCCTCCTATGGTTGCTTCCAAAGAATAAAGTTGGGAAAAATAAACCTCGTCTTCTTCCTCCTCCTCCAACCATAAAGGTAAATCATACTCTAGGGAAGGTTGAGCAGGAGGGTATAGAACTAACTGTTTGGACATATGCCCATTCTTGATGGTCATATTCCTAGCTCTGTAGCTAATGTAAACATCAGTTGTGGCCAACGATGGCCTCCCAAGGATGAGAGGGTAACCAGTAAGCTTAGCCTTAGGCTGGAGAACTAGGAAAGTTGCAGGGTACTCCTAGGAATCAATGGAATGGTCTGCAAGTTGCAAAACTATTGTGGTCTTCCTCAATGACCCTTGGAGGTTGAGTTTGAGCATGGTGTCCTTGGTCATCACATTAATGGTAGCCCCAAGATCAATCAGAGTGTGTGGGCCAATCGTGCCATTGATGTGCACATCTACTACAGGGCTTCTAGGGTCCAAATATTTTGGACATATTACCTGCCCCAGCATTAAGTCAGACAACTTCCCAATGACATTAATGGTAGGGGCATCCCTTTTTCTTCTTCTTCCTGGATGCTTGACGCACTTCTCCTTAATCAACTTATTTTAAATGGGAACATCTTTGATTACCTGGAGAAGGGGGATCTTTACACATCGATTTTTCGATTCTCCTAGAAGTTTAGTTTCTTCTAGGGTAGGCTGGAGTGGTTGGGCTAATCACTCAGGAAAGGCTGGATTTAATTTAAGTTTGATTTCCTCTCTTTCTTCCTCAACCTCCCTATGTGGAGAGGGAGGTTGGTTATTAGGGATAATTCTCCGAGATCTTAGGTTGATCCCCTGGATTTCTACAACATAAGCTGGGTATGATGTCTCTCCACTGTATACTTGTTGAGCCTGCCTATTGTTTGGGTTCGAATTTGGCTGGGCAGGCATCTGGGGTTGCTTGGGTGGAGCTGAGTGCAGGAGTATTTAGCTCTTAAGGTTGAGGGGCCTTAAATTGATGTGGAGCAACCACATGAAGAGGTTCATATAGTGGAGACATTCACTCAGGCATAGTTTACCAGAGAGGGAAGAAAGCGCACTAGAGAGGCTGCTAGATTATTGGATGATGCATGGGAGAATGTGGGAGCACCCTCTTCTCAACGTAGACAGAGGAGGTCAAAATATAGGTACACTGGATACATGAAACTTATGGATGCATGTGTTGTGATAGCCATCTTCCTTTCAGGAAGTAGTGCAACAACTGGTTTGGGTTGGTGCAATGGTGAAGGATTATGACTCCATAGTTCGAAACAGTGTTTGGGATGTGGTCCTGAGACTGGAGGACAAGTTAGTTGTGAGTTCCCATTGGCTTTACAAGGTAAAGAAAGCTACCTATGGTAGTATGGAGAAGCATAAGGCTAGATTTGTGGCCTGTGGCTTTTCACAGGTAGAGGGGATTGACTATGATGAGACCTTTACTCCTATTGCAAGTTACTTGTCAATTAGATCTATTTTGGCACTATCAGCATAGATTGGTTGGAAGATCCATCAGATGGATGTGAAGGCTGCCTTCCTCAATGGCATGATTGAGGAAGAGGTGTACATAGAGCAGCCCGAAGGTTTTGAAACCTTGGACTGTGAGTCGCATGTGTGCTGACTCAAGAGAGCATTGTATGGGATGAAGCAAGCACCCAGTTCTTGGTACACCAGGATAGATGGCCACTTCACTGGGTTGGGCTTCATGAAGAGTGAAGCAGATGTGAACTTGTATCACATAGTGGTGGAAGGCAAGTTGTTGATCATTGCATTTTATGTAGATGATCTTATACTGACAGGTGATGAGAAGCTCATCAAATCTTGTAAGGAGGATCTTGTAAGAGAGTTTGAGATGAAGGACATGGGGCTCATGCATTACTTTCTTGGCATGGAGGTATGGTAGGGAGATCGGGAGTTGTTTGTATCTCAGGGCAAGTATGCCAATGAGATACTCAGGAGATTCTGCATGGAGAGAAGTAAACCCATGGAGACTCCTCTAGCTGGAAAATGGAGGAAGGGGGATGCTACTTCAGGGGAAGTAGTGGAAGCTATTTTTACAAGTAGCTTGTGGGTTCACTCATGTACTTGGTGAACACACGACCAAATATGTGTAATGCAATTAACCACCTTAGTCAAGCGATGGTTAGGCCTACCAAGTTGTATTGGAAGGCGACAAATCATGTATTGAGATATCTCAAAGGCACTACTTAGTTTGGGTTATGGTACAAACAGACAGAGGGAGTGAAGCTTTAAGGCTTCATCGATGTAGATTGGGCAGGCAGTCCATTCAACCAAAAGAGTACATGAGGAGGGTTCTTTTGTATTGGGTCAATGACAATTTTTTGGTACAGTAGGAAATACAGATCAGTTACATTTAGTTCGGAAGAGGCAAAGTACATGGCCATAAGTCAGGCAACATGTGAGGCTATCTAGCTGAGGAAGATCCTGGTTGGTTTGTTTGGTCAACAGATGGATCCTACAATGATTTACTATGATAATTAGAGTTGTATCAAAGTCTCTGAAAATCCAGTTTTTCATGATCGGTCCAAGCATATTGATATATGGTATCATCATCTCAGAGATTGTGTATTGAGGCGGATCATGCTGTTATATTACATTCCCATAGAGGAGAAAGATTCTAACATCTTGACAAAGGCATTGTCAAGATGTAAATTCGAGTTTCACAGAGACAGGATCAAGGTAGTTGATAATCCCTTTCTTGTTGAGAGGGAGTGTTGAGAAATGGAAACAAGAGAGTCCAGTTTAATTTTGTCCTTGAATTAAATTGAAAATTAAATTTGAATTCTATTCTCATAGAAACTTAAAATAGTTAAATTAAGTTTATTAAACTTACTTAACTTAGGAAATTCGAGTTGGAAGTCTTTCTGTCGTCATGTGTGTAGAAAATCTGTTGCAGGTTAACTCGACAATGCAATATATGTCAAGGCAAAATACTATAACCTACTTCTACTATCAATTTGCGGAAGCTTAAAGAACGATCTGAACAATATAATTAGAAGAAGAAGAATCAATCACATAATACACATGAAAATACTTTGGGGAAAGCCTCAGCTAAAAACCTCACACTATCTGTATTATCATACAAGGTGGAAATACATAGGAACTATCAAAAGCCTTAGCTCTTAGTACAATCCTCATAAATGCTCACAGGCAATCTCGGCTTCTCTCAAGCCTTCCTCTTTGCCCTCCAAGATCCTATTTCCTTGCGATGTTTCTCTGGGATGATTCACCTTCAACCAAGTGGATGATCTCCTGATCTCACACATAGTCAGAACTGCGCAATCCTCAAGGAATGATGCCTTGACTGCATGCATGAGTTTTCTTTATAAGAAAACAAATGCAACTGATAGTACATTGTCCTTGACTTTAATCTCATCTGGTTCTTTCTCAAAATAGACATGCATGAGTTTCTAATGAGGGAAACTTCAGTTAACTGGAGCACACTAGTTGAGTGCATGCATGCATCAACTGATTGTTAACTCACCATTAGTTCCTGAAATAGTTTGGAACTAATTTAACTGGACTTAACTCAGTAAACTGAGTTAACTAATTACAAATCAAATATAACTCAATCTTATCTCCTTAATTTAAGGGATAACTCTTGCATGACTTCAGAAATACTTCTAACTTGAATTTCTCCAACTAATTAAGTCAAAATAACTTAATTAATTATTTCCAAGTAGCTGTTAAGACTAAATTCGATTTTAATTCACAATTTAATTCAAGGAAAAATTAAATTGGAATATTCTTGTTGCCACATTTCAACAATGTGTATGTTCTTCCTACTTTATAGGATTCTAGCATGAGTTAATTGTGAGTTTTAAAATAGAAGACTCAGTTTCATGAGCCAAATTAGTTAAATTGGTTCTCAAGCTGATTGAGAGAACTAATAGTGAGTTAAGAGTCAGTGGTGTCACTAATGAACTCCACCAATGCTACTCTAGTTAACTAAATATTTACTCATAAAAAATTCATGCATGTTGATTCTGAGAAAGGCCCAATTGATACTAGAGTGTAGGGACAATGTACTATTTGTTTTAGATTTTTCTGAGTTGCATTGATAGTTCATGCAATCAGGAACTGATCCTTGAGGGATTGCGCTATTTTTAGAGGCTTTATTTCCCTTTAAATACAAGCTATCCTTCATAGGAATTACACATTGGAATAGAGACTTGGAGAGATTGTGAAGAGGCTAATATTTGACCTTGATCTTGCTTATGAGTTGGAGATTGAATTTGCTAAGTGTTGGGATTGTTCCAAAGAGAGCAAGCATTGTAATTTGATCTTGATTTTTTGGATTAATACAAAACAGACAGTGGGGTTTTGAGCTATGGATTTCCTCGGATATTTATTGTGTTATGTGCCTTTTATTTTCTTCCTCTATTGATTATTGTTTTCTCGATGTTTATGGGCTTCCTTTGAAAAGAGTATAAGTAGATTCTTGTCTCTTGCTTTAGCAAATTACATTAGATTGTGAATCTACAAGATTATATATACAGTACAATCCCATTGTCATCCTCTGCTCTTGCACTCAAACTATGCCTTTTTCAAAGATATATATTTGGAATTAATGTCTAAATACATACAAGAAACCAAAGATCCTAATGACAATTCTGATTTTCCTAGAAGTTGTAGATATCTCGTGGCATGTTGAATGCAACCTTGTCAAGAATATCTCAAGTAAAACAATGAAATTTTCCAAACAACCATGGTGCTGTTAGGACCTAAAGTGGAGAAGAAGGTAAGGTGATAGAGAACTAAAAAGCTAAATGGTCATCATTTTTCCAATGGTTGTATGGAATCACTATGGAAAACATGAAGATTGTCATGAAGAAGAAGCCCAACCACTGAATTCTAACACACACAATGCAGTCTATTGAGGTGACCAGTAGCCCGAAACAGTCAAGCAGTGGATGACCAATGACTAAGCCCTTGCAATTTTGTAAAATTCTTGTATGGTGTTCACCATTGGTTCTTTAATAAACCATTATATGGAAGAGAAGATATCGTTATGAAATAGATTTTTGGTATAAATTCTATGTATAGGAAAAACCATGTAGTTGTAATATGGAGGAGATGCAAACCATGGCATTTGAGAAACTTTCTAGAAAATGGATTGAATTTCATATCCTCGTCCATTGAGATGGCTTCCACTCTGTTCTGGTCTACTTAGATGTCCATATGTAGTTCCTTGGCCATGTCATTTTTGTTCTGCTATAAGGCAATAGAAGGAAACATATTTGAATTGAATGTGGGGGCCAGATATGCATTTTTGAATGCCGTGACGAATTTGACAAAAATAGTTCCCTCTACTAGAATGTCTAATCCTTTCATGGAGAAAATTGTTGCAATGAAGAAAAGACTTGAAAAAAATGTGTTAGTTTCTAATAGAGAACCTTATTTTCAACAATTCTAGTAGTTCTTGCAGAAGCATCTACATAAACTTCCACCCGTTTGACCAATCCTCAATAATGGTAGCAAGATCAAAATATTTTTTCTCCTGTACATGGGCCAAAAAAGTATGCTCCTTAACTGCAACTACTTCATCTTGTTTCACAAGCGTTTTCCAAGTTTAACAAGGCATTTTCAAGTTTATACCATCTCTATGCACATCAAGCTCCTCAATGGATTTCTTCTATTGTTGTTGGGGCCTTCATTTTGAATTTTGGATTTTGGTGGGAAGAAAGGTCAAGAACAGGTGGCAGGGACAACGGTTCGGGTTGCGGAGATGACAGCCAAAGGAAAGGGACAAGAATTGGGAATGAACAGGATATTATGGCAAGGTGGCAGAAGATTATAGAAGCAACCGAGCAAGGGAAATAGAAGGCAGCCGAGGGTGGAGTCAACCGAATGGAACTGGCAGTGGGAATGCAAAACAAAGGATAAAAGGCAAGAGATAGCATGAGGAAGGGGTTGGCGATGAAGTGGGTGAGTTAGGGCAGGATCCTGAGAGCTAGATTGGTTGAGGAAGAGCTAGGATTATCATCGGTCTGCTTATGTTCATTCCTATCATCTGTGTTATATGAAAAGTACTCTCCGTGTATTTAATGAACGAGCCTTGAGCTTTTTGTATTCTATCATGTACTCTTTTATATTCTAGTTAATGAAAGAAGCAGTTTGGGTTCCTTATTGTATTGCTGTGTTCTTTATGGGCTCTTTAAATTTTTAAATGAATGATCAATAACTAGATAGTTTCCTGTGATGGCATGAATGGAATGAAAGTCTTAGATAATATAATGGATTGAGTGTCATGAGCTATTGTTGTATGTTATTTACAGCTCCCTGATACCCCTCCCATCTCCATCTAACCTCAGTCGCGACATGCCTCGGGTGAGAGTCCTTGCCCTCCGAGTAAGGTGAAAATGTTGGCGTTGTCCTAGACTACAGTGGAGCCTTGTTGGCCCCTTGAGCCTAAAACTAGGGTCTCTTCCCTGTTGTCAGTTTCGTGCCAACAAATAGTTTGTTTCCAGGACTTTAAATCAAAGAGAGGGGTTCAAAATATGGTATTGAGGATGTTTAAGAAAGAAATAATAAATTGGTGGGATGACCAAGTGGATTGGTTTGTGTCACAACACTCTGTCCTTCAAAGCCAGACTGTTGATAAGGTGAACAACGAGGTCTTGTATTCAGAAGATGCAAACGATCAATACGAGATCCTCTAGTGTAAGTTCCCAGAGGAACTATATAATTGGCTGTGGAAACTGCAAGTGAAGGGTTGGCCGAAGGGACAACAACCATCTTGTCATGGTTGGAGCTCCATTGATCTTATAACACTGCAACACTTGGACATCGATATGGTAAGAGAAGTAGACTTTTGGGTACATAATACTCTTGAGGGATACATGGTCAAGTTCACAGCAGAAATCTATCAATCCTTCTCGAAGGCTGATTTGGTTTCCAGATTGAAGTTGAGGGGAAGATTGCTAAATGAAGTACCCTTTGGATTAAAGTTCTGATGGTGGAGGAAGGTTTAATTTCTTTCCAAGAAGCGAGTATGGCAACGCAAAATCCTAGTGCTAGGGGAAGGATAAAAGGGGGGGGGGGGGGAATTCAACGGAATAGGGGACTGGGATGTTGCTGAAAGGATGGATATAGAAGACCCACGAAGAGCTAGGGAAGTGAGAGTGCAGAGGAGAGCGCTGATAGCAGAAAAGTGTCATAAAAAGACCGTGCAGGCTATGGAGGTGCATGTGGAGGGACCACACCAAGAAGGAGCAGTGTCGAAGGGTCAAAAAGGAAGAGATGAGATAGCGAAGAAATCAAAGAAAGGAATAGAGACAGATAGGCCATACGGAAACATGGAAGACAGTAGGAGCCCTCCCTCCCCAGTCGTGGGGGAGGTGTCTAATGGAAGTGATCGCAACAATCCTGAGGAAGAGATGGATGATGCGATGTGTGATGTTATGAGACAACTGTTTGTAGAGGGAAATGCACCAGATGAAATCAAGTAGCAGATCCCTCGAAGCTCAGGTAGCGTTCACCTCGACCTTCCCCTAGTACTTTACAACATTCATGGTAAGTTTGTTGCTAAGTTGTTAAAGAAATACATATACATAGTGTGCATGTTAGATATAAAATAGATTTTGGTACCTTTAATAGTAATGGGAATAACAATATTAATAATTGATCCAGGTGGCTCTAGACACATGCAGAAGTCCAAGAGGACTCATAAAGGGTCAAAAATCAAAATGATTAGAATGTTGTCGAACTAGGACCAAAGTGTAGATCTTGTCGTCCTGATCGTAATGGTGTGAATGGTTATTCAAACTGAGCTCTTATGCGAAAGATAAAGCTCTTCAAAGTTTGACATGACAAGGTAAAAAGACGGGGCCCACAGTGTGCCACATGGCATCCCAGTCAGCGAGTAGGACCGACTAATTTTATGTGGCGATTGAATAACCACTAAACCATCGACACATGGCGCACTAGCTGTAGGTTTTAACCCCGTACAGAAATTACCTGCATACGAATTCTAAATCACAGGAAAAATAAAATGCGAGAGCATAACACATAAAACACATATACACAGAGATTTCCCACTGGATCTCAAAACCGAGACTACCAGCTTGATTTTTCATTATATTCCTTTCAATGTTACAATACATATTTATACATGCCGAAGCATCCAATACCATGGACCGAAAACCATCGCGTCCAAAACTGTGGACCGAAAACCATAGGTAGGTTCGCCCAACCTAATCTAGGGTCCAAAAAAAATTTTCTCGGGCCGCTGCCCCGAACCCCGTAGAGGGGAACCCCCCGGACAGGGGGGGCTGCCGCCCCCCTGTGACCCTCTCGCTGCGCAATCGGCGCGGC
>APFE030550138.1:8518-27413 GCA_000404065.3 Pinus taeda | reverse complement strand
GTTGTAGAAACATGTGTGATCTGTTCAGAGAATCATGAAACCAAGGATTGTCCTTCAATCCCTTGTCTCAAAGCTGTTTTTCAGGAAGATCCAAGTACTATTGAATCTCTCTGTTTTGTTGCAAGGAGACCTTGGAAGGGGCAACAAAATCAAGGGTTTAACAACCCTATGAATTTTCAACCTCCACCAAATTGGAATCCTTGGCAACAACCTTGGTCCCAACCTCAAAATCCCTTTCAAGCATGGATGCAAGGTATGCAGAATCCTCATGGGAGATTTTCTCAATTTTATCAATATCCTCCATCTTTTCAAAATCAGCAAGTTCCACAATTTCCAAATCAAAATCCACAATTATCATTGCCATTTCCACAACAACAACAATCCTCTCAACAGAATTCAAATTCTCAACTCTTGCTTCAACAAAAGTCAAATCAACTTCCTTCTCAACCATTGCTGAACCCTAATAATAAAAACACTCAAAATGATTTCATGATGGAAGGTCTATAATTTCAATTTCCTGCCTACATGATCGCTCCTCTTAATGATGTACAACTTAGATCAGGTAGAGTTCTGGATAAACCTTCTATAGATGTTCTAAAAACAAAGCATTTCTGAGGAATATTCTCTTGTAGCCAATAAGGGTTCTGAAGCATCTCTTCAAAACCCAAGCACTCAAAAAGGAAAAGAAAAAGAGTTAATCCCCACAACTCCTATATTTGAGCAACCTGCATCTTTATCCACACCTCCTTTTCCTGAAAGGTTACAAATTGACAAAGGAGTGGAAAAACAAATCTTGTTGCCTGACTATGACTTTCTAGATGAATTAAAGAATGTCTGTATCAAGATTCCCTGGTTACAAGCCATTAAAGAAATTCCTATTCTAGCAAAAACAATAAAGGAGTTGAGTCTCAAAAGACCAGGAAGGAAACCAAGAGATACAAGAAGAATCCACCTGGTAGGAAAAATTGCAGATATCATGATGGGAAAAAGTTACCATGCAGAAGTATGTAGACCCTGGTAGTCCAATTGTTAAAACAACTATCAATGGGGTAGAAATTCCAAACACTTTGATTGATTTAGGGGCTGCTATCAACATTATGAGTAGGCAGACTATGGTGTGACTTAGATTCAGTATTGCTAAATGTATCAGGGGAAGCTATGGTGAAGGCTTTGTGGGACAAGTTAAGTTTTTTGTACCAATCTAAGTCTGGTGAATAAATTGTTCCTACGGAAAAAGTTATATAACTTGAGGATGAAAGATGGAGACTTGGTGACAGAGCATCTGAATGCATTTAATACTGTGGTAAGCTAGTTATTATCTGTTGATATCAAAATTTCAAATGAAAATAAGTGCATCAATTTGTTGTGTTCTCTACCAAATTTGTGGGATAGTCTGGTGGTTGCAATAGGTAGCGATGCAACTGCCTTGCAGTTTGATGAAATAGTCTCATCCTTGCTGACAAAGGAGATGAGACGGAAAACTATGGAGAGCCAGAATGGTGATGCCTTGTTTGTACGAGGACGGTCCCAGAATGAAAACAAAAATAAGTCCTCGAGTGGGAGATCTAAATCTAGAGAGATATATGAATCTCCAGGAAAACCTATAAAGGTGTGTTGGAAATGCAGAAAGGAAGGGCACTACAATAGGGATTGTAAATCTAAAGCTCCTAAAAAATCAAATGGATCTGATAATGCTCCTTTTGTAGAGGATAAAACCACCTCAGATGAAGGTGGGGATGTGTACTTGGATTTTTATTCAAGTACACATGTAGATCATGAGGCATGGTTTATTGAATCAGGTATCCTTTCACTTCACTCCCCATAGAGAGTGGTTCTACGAGTATGAGAAATATGATGGTGGTAATGTATTCTTAGGAGATGACAGGAAGGCTAGAATCATTGGTTGTGGAAAAGTCATGTTGAAGGTGCAAGGTGGAAGGATTAAAACACTTCTGGGTGTTCGCCATATTCCTGCATTAGCCAGAAATATGATTTATGTAAGCAAGCTAGATTATGCAGGTGTAAAAATAGTGTTTGAGAAAGATAACTGCAATATGGTTCAGGGAGCACTAGTATTCATGCGGGGAGTTCATATTGGAACTTTGTACAAGCTACAAGGTAGCACTATCATTAATGGGTGCAACAGTTTTGTGGTTCAGTGGAGCAGAAAATCTAGTGGTCTCTGGAGAAAAGACCATGCTATGGCATCAAAGGCTTGGAAATATTGGAGAGAAAGGCCTTTGAATACTTCATGGTAAAGGTATGGTGAAGGTATGTCTAATAGCTCTCTAGATTTTGATTTTTGTGAAAATTGTGTATATGGGAAGCAGAATCGGGTGAGTTTCCCCTCTGTTGTAAGAGGGCGAAACAGATATTAGAGCTTGTGCACAGTGATGTGTTTGGACCTATGTCGGTTCCATCACTGGGTAAGTTTGTGTACTATGTATCATCTATAGATGACTTCTCAAGGAATACAGGGATATATTTCCTCAAGAAGAAATCTGAAGTCTTTGATAGGTTTAAAGAATTTAAGGCTTTGGTGGAAAACCAAATAGAGAATAAGATAAAGGTGCTAAAGAGAGATAATGATGGAGAGTTTTGCAAGAAGGAATTTGAAGAGTTTTGTAATAAGTGTGGTATAACATGGCGTAAGACTACTCCATACACACTTGAGAAAAATGGAGTTGCGGAAATAATGAACACGACATTGATGATAAGGGAAAGAAGCATGCTCAATGGTGTTGGGTTAGGACATGAATTCTGGGCAGAGGTAGTGGAGACTGCGTGTTACCTGGTCAACAAATCGCCTTCATCAACATTGGAGAATAAGACTCCACAAGAGGTATAGATTGGTAAGAAAACTTCTCTTTCACATCTGAGGGTATTGGATGTGATGCATATGTACATGTTCCAAAGGAGAAAAGAACAAAGTTGTATAGTAAATCTAAAAAGTGCATCTTTATTGGGTATAAGGATGGCTTAAAAGGTTATAAGCTTTCGAACCTAGTAACAAGGAAGGTTGTGTACAATTGAGATGTGGTGTTTAGAGAGGTGAAAGTTGTTATTAAACATGAAGTCCTACCAAAGGAACCTAAGAAGATAGAGTTTGAGCTAAAGGAGGAAGAATCAAGCTCTACAACAGAAGAGGAATCAGAAGATGAAGAGCCACAAACTTCGGTTGTGAGAAGATCAGTTCAAGAAAGAATGAAGCTAGAAAGGTATAGTCCATCTGCTTTCTATTCAAATTTTTCTTTATCTATTATTGATGATGATCCCAGAACTGTGAAGGAAGTAGTAGATTTAGAGAATGGAAAACTCTGGAAGGAGGCCATGGTTGATCAAATCAGTTCTTTGCACAAAAATGAGGCTTGGGATCTAGTGGAGTTGCCGGTTGGAAGGAAATATATTGGTAGCAAATGGGTGTTCAAGAATAAGATGAATGCAAAAGGAAAGATGGAGAAATAGAAAGCTCAATTGGTAGCAAAAGGTTATTCCTAGGTGTTGGGAATTAATTTTGGTGATATTTTTTCTCATGTTGCCAAGGTAGCTTCTATTAGATTACTTTTATCTGTTACTATTGATTTTGATTTTGAGGTAGCACAAATGGATGTGAAGACAACATTTCTTCATGGGGATTTAGAAGCAGAGATCTACATGAAGAAACCTAAAGGCTTTGCGTTGAAGGGTAAGAAAGAACTGGTAAGCAAGTTAAAAAAATCTCTGTATGGGTTAAAACAATCACCAAGGATGTGGTATCAGAAATTTGATACATTGATACGTGACATGGCTTCGCCAAAAGAAAAGAAGATCACCGTGTGCATTTTAAATTAATTGGTGATCGCGTTATTTATATGGTCTTGTATGTGGATGATATGTTGCTGGTTGGAAATGACAAATAAATTATCTAGGATTTGAAGACCAAATTGTCCTCCAAATTTGACATGAAAGATCTTGGTGCTGCAAATTATATTTTGGGCATGGAAATTGAGCAAGATCAGGCAAAGAGGAAGCTCTAGTTAAACTAAAGGAAGTATGTTGAGACAATGATATAGAGGTTTAATATGCAGGATAGTAAACCGGTGAAGGTTCCTATTCCTATAGGTGTAAAGTTATTTATTGAACAGTGTCCCAAGACACAAGATGAGGAAGAGGAACATTGTTCCATATGCAATTGCAGTCAGTAGCCTGATGTATGTGATGGTCTATATTAGACTAGACATTGTACATGTAGTGGGAGTATTGAGCAAGTTTATGTCAAAAGTAGGGAAGGAGCATTGGACAACAGTGAAGCGATTTTTTAGGTATTTGTGTGGCACAAGAGATTATGGTTTTTTCTACCAAGGAAGACTAGGATTGGACATATGTTTGGACATCCATGGCTTTATTGATGTATACAGGGTTGGAGATTTGGATCATAGAAGATCTACAAGTGGATATGTGTTTAACCTCTTTGGAGGTGCAGTAAGCTGGATGAGTAAGAGACAATTTGTAGTGGCACTTTCAACTACAGAGGTAGAATGGCAGCCACTCATTCAAGCAAGGAATCAGTTTGGTTGCATATATCATGTTCAAGTATAGGGTTAGTACAACGAGCTATAGCGATATACTGTGATAGGAAAATTGCAGTTTTCTTGGCAGAGAACCCTGCTTATCATTCAAAGACAAAGCACATTGATGTTCAATATCACTTTGTAAGGGATATGGTAAAAGGAAAAATGGTGTTGCTGGTAAATGTGGACACTTTGAAGAATATTGTAGATGCATTGACAAAGTCTGTGAGCACTGAGAAGTTCTCTTGGTGTAGAGAAACAATGGGCATTGCAGGGTTAGATCAATGAATAACCTCTTCTGTGGCCTCTCGTGTAAAGAAAACAACAAGTGAGAGAATGTTAGGTTGTGTTATATTCTTTCCATGACTAGCCCATGTGCGGGGCGATATCAAAGGGTATGTAGGGAGGCGGTAGCCCGCTTACACAGGGTCTAGGGGAGCACCCTGGGAAAAATATTTTTGGACTCTATATTAGGTGGGCGGACCTACGTATGATTTTTTGCATGGATTTCACACATGGTTTTGGGCACGGCGATTTTCGATCCATGGTATTTTGTAGATCCATTTAAGGGAACTACGGTTATGTTCTAATCCAAGGTTAATGGATTGGGGTTTATGGATGCTTTAGCATGTATATATGTATTATAACATTGAAAGGAAGATAATGAAAAAATCAATTTGGTAGTCCCGGTTTTGGGATCCAGGGGAAAATCTCTGTGTATATTTGTTTTATGTGTTATGCTCTCACCATTTTTTATTTTCTGTTTTTAGAATTTGTATGCAAGTAATTTCTATATGGGGTTAAAACCTAAATGATTGAGGAGGAGGTGTAAATTGAACAACCTAAAGTATTTGATACCTTCAACAGAGAATCACATTTATAATGACTCAAGCGAGCATTGTATGGGTTGAAGCAAGCACCTTGTGACTCAAGTGAGCGTTGTATGGGTTGAAGCAAGAACCTCATGCTTGGTACACCAATATTGACAGCTACCTCACTTAGTTGGGCTTCACCAAAAGTGAAGAAGATGCAAACCTTAAACACACTCTCATAGAATTTAAATTATTGATTATTTTTCTTTATGTTAATGACTTGATTTTCACCAGTGATAAAGAACTTATCAAGTCTTGCAAGGAGGACCTTGCAAGAGAGTTCGAGATGAATGACATCAGGTTGATGCACAATTTCCTTGGTTTGGAAGTATAATAGAAAGACGGAGAATTGTTTCTCTTAGTGCAAGTATGCCAACGAGATACTTCACTAGTTCCACATGGACAAATGTAAACCCATGGAGACACCTCTAGTGACAAACTGGAGGAAAGATGATGCCACTTCAGGGGAGGAAGTGGATGTTGCCATGTACACGTAGTTGATGGGTTCACTCATGTATTTAGTGAACACACGACCATATTTTTGTTATGCAGTCAATCAGTTGATCCAAGCCATGGTTTGACTGAAAAAATTATTTCAGAGGATAGTTAAACATGTACTACAATACCTCAGAGGCACCACTCAGTTTGGAATTTGGAATAGATGGATAGAGGGAGTGAAGTTGTAAGGCTTCATAGATGTAGATCATCATATCAAAAGAGCACTTCAGGAGGCATCTTCAGTATTGAGTCAACAACAATTTCGTGTTACAACAAGAAGCAAAGATTAGTTGCACTTAGTTCAATAGAAGCAGAGTACATGGTTGCTAGTAAAGCAGCTTATGAGGCTATCTGGATGACGAAGATTCTTGTTGGGTTATTTGGTCAGATGATGGAGCCTATAGTGATTTACTGTGACAACTAGAGTTGTATCAAACTCTCTAATAATTTATTTTTTCACAATCGTTCCAAGCACATAGATATTTGATACCACCATCTTCGAGATTGTGTGCAGAGGCAGATCATGTTGTTGCAGTACATTTCGGTAGAGGAGGAGGATGCAAGTATTTTGACAAAGGTCTTTTCAAGAGGAAAATTCGAGTTCTATATACGTAGGATTGGGATATCTAATAATCACTTTCTTGCTGAGATGGAGTGTTGAAAATGCATCAATAAATTCCTAATTTAATTTTTCCTATGATTAAATTAGGAGAAAACTCAAAATTCCATGTCAACAGACAACTTCTAAAAGTTGACTGAGTTATTTTCAATTAGTTAGATTATTTAATTCAAGTTAGAGGGAGAACTTAATTTTTGTACAACGATTCCTAAATTTTAGGGAGCCTCGGCCGAGTTAATATTTGTTGTAACAATTTAATTCAGTTAAATTCAGTTAAATTGAGTTATAGTGAGTTAAACTAGTTCCAAATGTTGGAGGAACAATTAGGAGGTCTAGTAGTGGGGTGTGGACTCAGTGATCAACCAGTTAATTGATCAATCAACTTAAATAAACTCATGCAAGCACAAAATTTGAGTTACCTAGTTGATATTGGAGTTTAATGGAAGTGTACTATCAGTTGTAGAATATTCCAAATTGTATAGGTCATGCATGCAATCAAAGGAAGGCCTAAAATAATTGTGAAATTCTCATTGAGGAGTTTTCCTAATTAATAGGGGCCTAATTCCCAAGGAAACAACGCAAGAAAATAGGAGCTTGGAGGCTTGGAAATTTGGCTAAGTGTTGGATAAAGGAATCCAGTCAGGCAGAGGATAGAAGATACAAGTGTAGGTTGAGCTCAAATTTGAGCAGATCATATTTTACTCATCCAAATTCTTTGATTAATGTAATACAAATAGCAAGGGGTTTTGAGCAGATGCTTTCCCCTAGATAGATCTATGTGTATGTGTGTTTATTCTTGATGCATTTTATTGGTTCTTGTTCTCAACCGTGAATTTACTTTCACTGATTGGTAGTGTAGATTTGAGTCTTATGTTTTAGTACATTACATGAGTAGTTTTGAATCTACAATAAATTTCTATATAAAATGATTTATATGGTGTTATTTTGGTAGCTTCATTATAAGTGGTATTGTACCACCATTTAGAAAGATGAAGCCATTGTTCATTCTAGTGCAAATTTTCAGAAGCCAAGCATCTCAAATATATTTCTAATAACTTATTGGCCACTTATGTTTGGCCATATATTTGAAGATTGTATTTAGTGCTCATATTTAGTTTTGTACCTTGAATTTTAGTTAATTCCTCCCAAAAGTTTAGTTTGAATGCGGGATCTTGATTCGAAAGAGTGGAAGTGGGAATACCAAGTAGCTTGTTGATCTAATCCATGAAATATTGAGCATGCAAGGAAGGAGTGAAAAAATGAGCTAGGGAATAGAAATGAATAGATTTTGAAATAAAATTTACCATCACCATAATCATTGTTTTGTTATATTCTTTTGAAATTCCAATAATGAAATCCATTGAAATGTATATCCAAATTTATGTTGGGATTGGTAAAGGTTGCAATGCCCTTGGTAAATTTATCGTTTTTCTTTTTTTTCTCTCGCAAGCATAAAGGATGCTACAAAATCCTATATATTTATTTTTCATGTCTTCCCAAAATAATGAATGCTTAGTTCTTTCATAAGATTTATGAAAGCCAAAATGACCTGCTATTGATGATGAGTGTAGATCCTCTAAAAATAATTGTTTTGGGGTTGAATCTTTTGAAAAAACAATGCACAGTTTATACCATAATATATCTTGTTTCCCTGTATAATTTTTAGGAGGATTGGGATTTATCTGAAGATTTTGGATGAGCTTCCTTAAAGTATTGTTTGCTAGCTTTCCAATATTACTAAATATATCTTTTAATTGATAATGATAAGGAAAGGAGTGACATATCATCTCCAAATTGTGTGAAGAAAGTATTAACTACAATCATTACCCTTCTTATATATGATCTCATAATCATATCCCAACATCTTGGTTACCCATTTATGTTTCTTGAAGAAAATAATTATTCAAGGAATTAAAGTAGAATATGATATTAAAACTTAATCAAATGAATCCCTATGAGATATGGTCACCAAGTCTCCATTGCATGAAGGATAACCATGATTTCCTTCTTATATGTGGATTTTCCCAAATTGCAACCACACAATTGCTTACTAGTGAATGCTAAGAGCCATACTTCTTGTATCAATACTGCCACTAGACCTCATCCCGAGGAATCAAATTCCAAGACAAATTTCTTATTAAAGTTAGGTACTGCTAATACTATAGTAGTGTACATGGATTTCTTTAGAGAAATTAATGCTTGTGTGGCTTCCTCATTGAAAAAAATGCATTCTTTTTTAGGAGTGAAGTTATGGTAGTTGCAAATTGTCCATAAATTTTGACAAATTTCCTGTAGTAGCCTCTAATTCCTAAGAATCCCCTCAATATATTCAATCTTTTGGGTCATGGTCAATCTTTCCTAGCCTCCACTTTACAGGGATCAAATCATACTCCTTGAATTATAAAGTGACCTAAATATTCATCCTTAGATACCCCAAAGAACATTTGGATTTCTTCATAAATAAATGATTATATCTTAAAATTTGAAAGCACTTATCAACATGTTTTATGTGTGATTACCGTGCTTTACTATGAATCAATATATAATCAAATAATACTGACACAAACTTTCATAGGAGGGTTTAAAAGTTTTGTTCATGAGGCTCCAGAAAGTGGATGGAATGAAGAAATTTCAACCCCCACTCCGGTTATCAGTTTTTCTTATCACTCCATGCATTTAGTTTTAAATCCAAGCATGATAAAAATTCTAAAATCTGGAAATGATAATATTTTTCTGAAAACACAAATTTAGAGATTTCACAACTGCTGAAATTGTAGAAATAAAACACAACAAAATTATGACAACCACATACAAAAATTAACACAGTGATTTTTGGTCAATGTGACCTTGGAAAAACCCCCTACAACTCTTGGGGAAAACCAGTTTGAGAGCTATTCTTTATTTCTAAAAATGCTTTTACAAAGAAACTGAAATACACAGTTTAAATTCTAGCAACCACATATTACAACTTATCTCGATTTCTGTGCTTGAACTCCACCTCGAAAATCATGCCAATCATCAAACAACCAAAACAAAATTATTTTACAGTAATAAACAACATTAAATGTTGTACGAACAGCCTCGAAAAATGTGCCTATAACTTTTTGTCCCTCTTCCTCGATTTCTGTGCCTTTCTCCCGCTATACAGTTTTTCCTTGGGATGCATGCTAATAAATGCTATTGCCTAGATTTGCTGAAATGTCTTCTTGTTTCCCTCCACTTCCTCATTGCTTAGAAATTTTCTCCTTGCTCTCTCTTCTCTTTCTCTCAAATTCTCATGAAAGAATGAATTGATCTTTTCCTCTTCTCTTCTCCTTTTATTCTCTAAATGACCTTTTGGGTTACCCTAGATCTATGGTTGAGATTCATTTAGATCTAGGGATGAGATAAATTGATTTATTCTCACTTCTATTTTTTAACTCACCCACTTAATAAAGACCACTTACCTTATTTCCATAGTCATTTTTCACTTTCTTCTTCTTTTCACTTAATAAGGTCCCTTTAAATAGAATGTAACTTTACCACTTATAAATCACTTTAAATTGAAGTAACTTTACCCACTTATTTAAGTTCACTTTTAATTTGAATGTAACTTACCACTCTATAAATCACTTTAAAATTAAATTGACTTTACCACTTATAAAGTCACTTTAGGAGAAAAGTAAAAAATAAATTTGGACACTTTTTCCCTAGGCCAAAGATCAAAGCCTTAGGGAACCACTTGTCCTCTGGTACCCAAATTTTAACACTCCCTCTTACCGAGGAAAGTGTTCCTCACCACTCCCATCTTGTCTCTGAGGTATACATGCTTGCCCCGTGATAAGGCTTTGGTGAAAATGTTTGCTACTTGATCATTTGTAGAAATGTACTCAAGCTTGACAGCTCCCTTTTGGACATAGTCTCTAATGAAGTGATACTTGATCTCAATATGTTTTGACCTATCATGAAAAACTAGATTCTTTGTGAGTTTTATGCAACTCTGATTATCAAAGTAAATTACTAAAGGTCTCAAGGTGTGACCAAATAGACCAAACGACATCTCGCGAAGCCATATGGCCTCACAACTAGCCAAACTAGCAACCATATACTCTGCCTCAGTTGAGCTCAATGCAACTGACTGTTGTTTTCAGCTGATCCACAACACAACTGCCGAACCCAACCCAAAACAACACCTAGAAGTACTCTTCCCATTTGAAGCACAACCTGCCCAATCTGAATCTGTGTACCCTGCTAGTCTCACTCTATCACCTTGTCTATAATCCAGACCAAAATCCACTGTCCCCTACAAGTAACTAAGAATGTGTTTTGCAGCTACCCACTGCACTCTCCTGGGCTCACACATGAACTGACTCATAGTGTTAACTGCAAAACATATATTTGGTCGAGTGTTGACCAAATATATCAAACAACCAATCAACTGTCTGTATGGAGTAGGATCCACCAACTCAGAATCAGAAGTGTGAAGATTCTTCTAGTTAGTGATTATAGGTGTAGACATGGGTTTGCAGTCCTCGATGTGAAATCTGCTAAGAATATCCACAATGTACTTCCCTTGTCCCAAGAAGAAATTCCCCTCCTCCCGCCACACCTTCAATCCCAGAAAATAATGCATCAAGCCGATATCCTTCATCTCAAACTCTGAAGCAAGATCTCTCTTGCAACCCTCAATGATTCTCTCTGCACCAGTGATGATCAAGTCATCAACATACAACACCAGAATGAGAGGCTCCTCACCCACCACAATAAAATATAGGTTTAGATCGGCCTCACTCTTTGTGAAACCCAACTACTGCAAGTATGTATCAATCCTCGAGTACTAGGCTCTAGGAGCTTGCTTCAGGCCATAGAGTGCCTTTTTCAATCTGCATACATGGGACTCCTTCCCGTGCACCTCAAAGCCATGCAACTACTCAATATAAACCTCCTCCTAAATGAAGCCATTGAGGAATGCGGTCTTCACATCCATTTGGTGGATCTTCCAACCCATCTCTACTGCAATCGATATAATGGAGCGAATAGATGTATATCAAGCTACGGGAGCAAAGGTCTCCTCATAGTCAACTCCCTCTACCTGTGAGAACCCTCTCACCACAAATTGAGCCTTGAACTTCTTGATACTACCATCTGTAGCATGCTTTATCTTGTAGAACCATCTGGAAGTAACAATTGATTTACCTTCCGGCCTCGGCACTACCTCCCAAACATCGTTCTTCATAATAGATGAATACTCCTCCATCATGGCCTCTCTCCAGACCTTCTGTTTGGTTGCCTCCTCATAACTAGAAGGCTTGGAGTCAACAATGCTTGTTATCAATGCCATGTAGCTACAAAACCACTCAGGTGGTTTACTCTCTCTAACTTGTCTCTTTGGCCCAGTAACTGATGTGGCCTCGCGCAAGGTATCTTGAAGCCACTTGTGCTTCCTCTTCCTTGAGCATACTTCTCCCACTGGAGTGAAAGAATCCTCATCATCATCAGAATCCTGAACTCCTGAAGGCCTGTCAACTGACCTCATGCCTGAATCTGTGCCTATAGAGACTGAATTACTGTGCGAACTATCCATTAGTGGACTACCCTATGAACTGCTCTATGGACTACCCTGCATGCTGCCTGAAGAACCACCCACTTGACTTTGAGAGCCACTGCTCGCTGATGGAATTGACACTATAATCGACGTACCTCATGATCCCTGACAACTGGGTCCATGTGACTACCTCAACTGCTCCTGAGAGTCTAGTGACTCTAGATACTCTAACTCCTGTGACCTCCTGAAAGCTCTCTCCTCCTCGAACTTCACATCCTGCCTGACAACCACTTTCCTTTGCACTGGAATATAAATTTGATAAACTTTAGAGGTCTCGCTATAACCCACAAAGATGCCCTTGTCTATAGTGGGCTCTAGCTTGGTCTTGTTCTCCTTGGGGACATAGGAATATGTAAGGCACCCAAAGATATGAAAGTGCCCAACATCAGGCTTCTGCCGAGAAAAAGTCTCCTCCGGAGTCACATTCCCCAAGGCACGATGTGGACTCCTGTTCTGCAAGTACACAACAGTGTTGCAGGTCTCTACCCAAAAAAATAAAGGTAATCCCTGATTATGAAGCATGGCTTTGGCAGCCCCTGCAATGGATCTGTTCTTCCTCTCTGCAACCCCATTCTACTGGGGGTTGTAAGGAACTGTGAAATCCCTCCTAATGCCTGCCTCAGCACAAAATTCAACAAACTCACCAAGGGTATACTCCCCTCCATTGTCCAACTTGAGGACCTTGATCTTCCTAATTGTCTGGGTCTCCACAAGAGCTTTGAACTCTTGAAACCACTTGAAGACCTCACTCTTGGTCTTCAATAAATAAATCCAAGTCTTCCTGGAGTGGTCATCAATGAATAAAACATAGTATTCATAGCCAGTCAATGATACATGAGACATACGACCACTCACATCGGTATGTATCAAGTCAAGGATCCCGGTCACTCTGATGTCACTGCTGGGAAAAGGGGGTCTGTCAAACTTCCCCATAGCACATCCTCTGCATACATCAAGGTGATTAGAACTGAAATCTGTCACACCGGTGGTGATCTCCCGCAATGTACTCAAGGCCCCATGATACATGTGCCCCAACCTGCGGTGCCAAATCTCACACAACTTTGAACTGTTAGATCTGTTGTCGTTGTTGTCTCGAGTGCTACTACTCAATGCCATTAGGGGTTGGAATGATAAATTGTACACCTTGGCATGGTGCATACCAATCTCTCTAGCTGAAGAAGCTGGAGTTCCCCTAGGATATATAAGCACCTACCCTCTCCTGAACAACACATCATACCCTCTATCCTCAAGTGCTAAGACGGATATCAGGTTCTTCTTCATTCTAGGCACATATAGAACATATGACACTTTCAAGGGGGGTTTGGGTCTCCTATCAAATGTTAATGTCCCCACACCAACTGTTCTAACAATGCTGTCATCACCAGGTACTACCTCCATATCAATATCACCCTTTGAAAGTTCTGAGAAGTACTCTCTGACTCCTGTCATTTGGCGGGAAGCGCCACTGTCAACATACCAAATGCTAGAAGATGATATGCTAGTAGCGGGGAATGCACACTCCCTCTGAACCTATATGGCAGGTGATCCTGCACTAGTGGCCTTACAAGCTATGAACCCAAACTCCCGACCAATTCTATCTGAGAAGCTATCTATTTCTGCAGAAGCTGCCATGGGTTTATCTTTCCATTTCTTGTTCTTCTTCTCTAGACACACAACAACATAGTGTCTCAACTTTTGACAATTCCAACATTTGACTTTGGACTAGTCCTTCTCCTTGTTTTGCTGCTTGCCTTTACCTTTGCTTTTGCCTCCACTGTTGGAAGCTTGCTTCTTTGCTCTGTCCTTCTTGCCTCTTGCTAAAAACGCCACATTGTCATCCTCCTCCACATGTTTGGCTACCCCAAGAAGGTTCTTTCTGATCTCATTCTAAATGCAATCATCCCACAACCTCTCCCAATCGGGAAGGTTTTCTTGTGCAACAATACCATCCACAAAATTCTCCCAAGTCTTGGGAAGACCATTCAAAGCAATTCTCACCAACTCAGTGGGTGCAATGATCTCACCTACAACTGCCAAATCATCTCTCACTGAAGTGATATTTGTGAGGTATGCTGTAGTGCTGTTAGTCTTAGCCATTTTAATGGCCTTCAGTTTCTCCTTTAGGACCATTTTTCTATTTTCATTTGAGCTTTGGTAAAAACTGATCAAGGCTGTCCACATCTCACGTGCATAAGTCTTTCCTCTCACATGAGGAATGACATGGTCTTTGATTCCTTCCAGAACCAATATTTTTGCCTTAGCATTCTTTTTGTTAAACTCTGGCAACTGTACAGGGTCAACAACTATTGCTACTGGGTTTTGTGTGGTATTTACCATAATGCCCCAGACTTCTGCTTTCTCAAGGATGCTTTGTATTCTCTCCTTCCATGCACTATAGTTGTTCTGCCCATCCAACCTGTCTTCAACTGTCAAACTCTAAAACATGTTTCACTGTACTACCAAATTGAAATTTTCAAATCTGTGGTAAAGGTTTCTGTTTTCTGTGTAAAAATCAGCTTGCTGTAATTTTTCACTTTGCTGTCCCAAACTGCACTTTTCAGCCAACCAAGCTCCGATACCATGAAGAAATTTCAACCCCCACTTTAGTTATCAGTTTTCCTTATCACTCCATGCATTTAGTTTTAAATACAAGCATGATAAACATTCTAAAACCTGGAAATGATAATATTTTTCTGAAAACACAAATTTAGAGATTTCATAACTGCTGAAATTGCAAAAATAAAACACAACAAAATTATGATAGCCACACACAAAAAATAACATAGTTATTTTTGGTCAATGTGATCCTGGAAAAACCCCCTACAACTATTGGGGAAAACCAGTTTGAGAGCTCTTCTTTATTTATGAAAATGCTTTTACAAAGAAACTAAAATACACAGTAAAAATTCCAGCAACCACAAATTTCAACTTATCTCAATTTCCGTGCTTGAACTCCACCTCGAAAGTCATGCCAATTAGCAAACAACCAAAAAAGAATTTTTTTATAGCAATAAAACAACATTAAATGCTATACGGATAGCCTCGAAAAATGTGCCTAGAACTTGCTGTCTCTCTTCCTTGATTTCTATGCCTTTCTCTTGTTGTACGGTTTTTCCTTGGGATGTGTGCCAATAAAAGTTGTTGCCTAGATTTGCTGAAATGTCTTCTTGCTGCTCTCCTTCACTTCCTCACTGCTAAGAAGTTTTCTCCTTGCTCTCTCTTCTCTTTCTCTCAAATGCTCATGAAAGCATGGATTGATCTTTTCCTCTTCTCTTCTCCTTTTGTTCTCTAAATGACCTTTTGGGTTACCCTAAGATCTAATGGCTGAGATTCATTCAGATCTAGGGATGAAAATAAATGTGCATTTAATTCTCACTTTCTGTTTTTTAACTCACCCACTTAAATAAAGACCCATTTAGCCTTTTATTTCCATAGTCACTTTTTCACTTTCTAATTCTTCATTCACTTTAATAAAGTCGCCTTTAAATTAGAATATAACTTTACCACTTATAAAGTCACTTTTAAATTAGAATGTAAATTTACCACTTATAAAGTCACTTTTAAATTAAATTGACTTTACCACTTATAAAGTCACTTTAAAATTAAATTGACTTTACCACTGATAAAGTCACTTTAGGAGAAAAGTAAAAAATAAATTTGGACATTTTTCCCTAGGCCAAAGATCAAAGCCATAGGGAACCACTTGTCCTCTGGTTACCCAAATTTTAACATGGAACATTACAAATATATAAAGGCATCACTAAAAATCCATAATGACCTTCATGTGTCCTAAAGTTGTCTTTGGGATGTCTATGTATTTCATCCTTATTTGGTGGTATCCTGAATATAGTTCAATCTTAGTGAAAATATTTTATCCATGAAGATCATCCAAGAGATCATTAATAATTAGGATTTGAAATTTTTCCTTGATTGTTAATTTATTTAGAGCCCTAAAATTAGGACATATGCACAAATTTCCTTCCTTCTTTTAAAACATGACTATCAGTGATGAATAAGAGATCGTACTAAGATGTATAACCCCTACCTCTAATAATTTCTAAATGATATTTTTTATTTCATTCTTTTGTGCAAAAGGGTGTTGATAAGGATTTGCATTTAGTGGTTGAATACCTGAAATTAAGAGAATGCCATGGTCATTCTCTCCTCGAGAAGAGGCTAAACCTTTTGGTGTCTTAAAAATTTGATTATGTTTTTTAAGGATAAGCTAAAATATAGATGGATTTTTGGTGTCATATTATCCATTACTCGTATGGCATTAAATTGGGAAATAATGCCAGAGTATCCTTTCTTTAACAAATTCTCCATATGATGAGAGCTAACTATTTTAGGGGATCTTTCCTTCCACCCTTGATGGGTGTGTACATATTCCTCTTTAGTGAAACTCATATAGAGTTCTTTGAAATCCAATGTAACTAGTCCCAATGTGCATAGCCATTATGTCCCTAATACTATATCACAACCGCCCATATTAATGTAAAACAAATTGGTTTTGATTTGATAATATCCCATTTTGGATTTTAACATCTTCGCATCTACCACCATTATTCATCATACCTCCATTGGTGATCATAATTTTAAATTTGTGCACTAGGTTTACAAAACAGCGAGTTTCTTCTGCAACTCTCTTATGAATGAAATTGTAAGTATTTCCACCGTTGACTACGACTATAAATTTCTAGTGCTTGATGTAACCTATAAGTTTCAATGTTTTTGGATTTGAAATTCTTGATAATGCATGTAGGGAGATTAGGGGTTCTTTAGGAGGAAATGATGGTTCAATATCTTCCTAATTTTTAGTGTTGGTGTCCAACTTGTAGTGCCATATTCTCTTCAATCTTATGTATTTCATCGAGGAATGTGTAGTCATATTGGCTTGGAACAATTTTTTATTCTTTACAAAGAACGTTTTTCATCACAATCGTAGCAAATTCCATGTCTTTAGTCATCTTCCATTTTTGTTGGAGACAACATTTGTACCTTCAAGTGATGAGTGTGACTTATTGTTGGGGAATTACCTTGGGGTAGATGAATACGAGGTGTTAGCTTCCTGCTACAGCAGGTTATTCATTTTTCATGATTGGCATTTCACAGGCCAAATATGTCGTACTTTGCTTGCTACAATGCTCCATATTTGCTCAAACAATCTCCAAGTGAAGAAGGCTACTTCAAGTTCATCCAATTGCCTTCAAATTTTTTAAAGTTATCCCGGTATCACTATTTTTAGTTAAAGGGAGGTCCAAACAGTTTAATCTTGGTCTCCCTAGGTTTAAATTTCCTGTTTTAGAATATAGAGATTGTAAATCTGTCCAAACAGTTTAATCTTGGCAGATTCTTAGATAGGTAGAGAAGTAGAGGAGCCCAACAGCTTAATTTGGGCTCCGGAAGAAATAAGGGTAGTATGTAGAGAGGAAAGCATCAAAAGAAAAATGAATGACGGGTTTGCAAGTCTAAGTGCACGCCCAAGCAAAAGAAGAAAAAATGCTAGGCAAATAGGCTGGGTAGGTAGTTCTGAGGTTGTTGAATTGCTGACTAGTTCCAGGTTTTCAGGTGTCATATCATGCAGAACATAATCAACAAGGATTTGTGTGCAAAAAAGCTCAAAAGAGGTATAATTGACTCCCCTTCTCTCTTCTCCTCAATCATTAACTAATTTCCCCAAAAGAGGTCAAGATCTGCTTGACACCTCTTAAGTTCCATCATCTTCATAACACTGGCTTGAGTAAAGATCTGCTTTACTCAAAGTTGTTCCATATTTTCTCCTAAAGTATGGTCCTATCCCCTTGTAACAGCCTAAGCTCTCCCGAACTTAACGCTTTCTTACCATCTCCATATTAACCACTAACATTATTATTTAGCTCCCTATTCTTCCCATCCCCTTATTAATATTAAGTAAAATCCCCCTACGTAATATCCCTCCCCCTGGTTGAAAAATAACCATAAGAACTCTCGGGAATTGCTCAGTTTATCTGAAACTCAGCAAGAACCCCTGACCTCCAAAACCACCTCCTAGATACAATGGACTCCTTCCAAAGTATAAAATCCCTCTGAGGTAATCAGACCCCTTCCGAAACCTCAAATGCCCTTCACACCCACTTACTTGCTCTTTCCTCTTCAAAGCCGTATCGCATCGCAACCTCGCACTCTCATCTTCATGCAAGTCATCACCCATCCATTCCCCGCTGATGTGATATTGTGATATCGGTGATCGGCGATCGCAAGCGCCGAGCGTCCAATTCATTCACCTCTCCGTCTCCACTGATGCGATATTGCGATATCACTGATCGACAGTCGCAAGTGCCAATTTTCCAACTCAATTACCCCCCGTTCCTTGCCGACGCGATATTGCGATATCGCATCGGAGTCTCTTCACCACATTACCTCCAGTATCTCATCACGTCGCTCTGTACCAGGGACCCACAGCTGACGTCATCCGCCGTACAGCCGACGCCATGTTTACGTCAGCAACCAGAAAGCTGAAAACTTCGCGCAGGAAGAAAAATCGCACTTCGGAGCTCCAGATCAAGAAACCGAGGCAATTTCCGATGTACGATTAGGGCGAAGCGCTAATCGCGCATCGCTATGGGAAATAGGCCATTTCGATGAATCTTCAGGGAATCTTCTAATTTCTGAGCCCATTGCACGCCGAAAAAGCCCGAAAATCGCCCGATCGTGTCAAAAGGATCCGGTTTAAAGACAACAGCAGATCAATCACAGAGTTTAAAGTGTATCAGATCAAATCAGCAGGCATCAA